>ML820107.1:197483-249530 GCA_009831015.1 Picea engelmannii | reverse complement strand
TGTTGTCTTGTTCCGGGCAGGTGTTTTCATTTGGGCATACACTTCATTTATTGGCTGTATTGTTGTTGTCTTGTTCCGGGCAGGTGTTTTCATTTGGGCATACACTTCATTTATTGGCTGATTAGCCTAACTTTCTGACCTTGGTGGTAACTTGTGAGGAGGAGCTTTTCCCTTGACTCTTATACTTTAACCTCTTCAAAACCCCAGGTTACCAGGGACGTCTCACCTGGGTTAACCTCCCTAAATAGAAAGAACCTCCCCATTGAGGTGACATTGGGTGGGGAAGGTTCCTGTTTCGCCAGTTTGGCCTTTACCCTTTAGCCTTTTTGACCTAGCTACAAACTGTGCGATAACACAATTTAAACCTCTTAGCAAAACTTTTCAGCAAGGCTTTAGTGATGAGATCAGTGAAGATATTTTGGAATGTTCTCATAATGCTCCTAACAATTTTGATGTTCATTCGAATGGGTCTCTTCATGAAGAATTTTCTACTGGGAATATTTGTGAAGGCCAGTATTTTAGTGAGGAAATTCTTGAAGATTATATTAATGATGAACAATTTTTTTGATCATTTCCAGTTGAAATCAATCAAAAGTCTCCATCCTATCATGATGAAGAAAATTTGATCATTCATGAAACTTCCTCTCATTCTTCTTTTCAAGGAGAAGTTTTTCAAGATGTTGTTGATGATAGTGTCATGGATAGTATGAAAACAAATTTATTGGATTTTCATAATGAAATTTTTGTTCCATAAGACTAGGTTATTCATTTGTGTTCTTTCTTTGAAGAGCATAATGAAACAAAATTTTGTGAATTTCAAAATTCAGAAATTTTTTATAGTCAACCTGTATATGATGAATATAAAAATGGAGAAGAGTAGAATTTCACATTATCATTCATTGACCCCTACAATAGTGAGCCCGTTTTTGATGAGTATGAATATGATGTTGGAGAAATAAATGAAGGAAATCAGCCTATCCAAGATGTTGTTGTTCATTGTCATAAAAAAAATGATGTTCATGTGTTGTTTCAAGGAAATCAAGTGGATTATGGTCTCACAACTACAACATAAATTGCAGGGGGGCAGTTTGGGTTTTTTCATCAGTTGGAATTTTGTCATATTATATATGATCCAGTAGCCATCTACATGGAGTCAGTGTTTCCAGAGGTTCAAAATTTTGCAGCATTTGGAATTAAATAAAATTGCAATTGTAAGTATGGACTGCCCATTCATTTTTTACTGCAAACATCTAAGTTTTTATACATTTTCTTTTTTACTTCCAAGGAAGAAGACCATCTTGTCAATCAAAATATTTCATGGCTGCATTGGAAGTTTGATGTGACCTGATCAAGGAATTGATTGGTTAGTTGTGTAGGAGTTGTAGATAAATAAGATTTATTTTTGAGCATGTTGGTTTCAGTTTGAAGATCAATTTACAGTATGAGAGTAGTGTCAAGTTTTCAATATGCAAGAATAAGGACTCCATAGCCCAATGGAAAGACTACTTGCAATTTTATGGTTGTTATTTTTGGATTTTAAATAAAGGATGACAGAGCAGGGAAATAAAGAGAATCAAAAGGATATGAAGGCATTGGTCAATAGTTCTTAAAGCTTCATTATGAAACTTTACCTCGAGAAGGATCCAATGTTAGTCTCTAACCTTGTTTTTTATTGAGTGAGTATCCCTAGTCCTCATCCTCTCCTTTTCAAAATTTTCTATCATAAACTCTGTTTTTACCCCTTGGTTTGAATGGTCATTTTTTCCATTTTTTGCACTTTTAAATGATTTTCTTAAGTTTTTAAAGGTTTAAGATTTGATATGATGGCTCTTGTCACATCACTTGTCTATTCATTTTTTAATTTTCAAATTTTCTGTCAAGTCATGAATGATGCTACATGAATAACGATATTCCTACAACGCTAGCGATAATCATATTTTTACATGCGCTAGCTCACCCCGATCATGTCATAATTTCTCAAATCGTGATTAGAGGATCTGCGTGCCTCTTCACGATCTCTTCTCGGGTTGATACTACAATTATAACAACTATATGCGAGGGATTGAGTTGTACCTTCCTTACCTGCATCAAATTAAACATGTTTTGATATCCTTAATAGAACCACCACCTTCTATTTTAACGTGTTGGATATTTTTTGAAGAGATCGAATTGAAGGAATAAGATATTCTTAGTTTCTAACAGCCCACGAGAACTGAGAATTCCCATTATCAATCCCCGCAGATATGTTTACAGGTCCATATCCAAAACATGGCACTGAAAAAGAGCGGACAAATTATCAGAATGGAACCCGAGGGCACAAAATTACTCGAAGCATACCCCCAAATGGCACAGAGGTTTAACAATGCAGGTTGGTTTGAGTTTTTCACAACCTACCAAGGTAACGATGAACATATTTCAATGGTCTTCGCATATAATTTTGATGGATTTGAAGCTATAGTTGGGAAATTACTGATGATTGTGACTGAACATTCAATTGCTAGAGCCTGTAAATTGCCAGTGAGTGGAGAAAGGTGGCGGAAGAAGGAGAATGTGGTTATGGAATTTGTGAATTAGTTCTTAATTCCAGAGAAACAAAATCGTAACTAGAAAAAGGGAATACCACATAGCTGGGTAAAGAAGGAATGATATACCACGTTGCTGATCATCCACAGGTATATCACATGTGAGGGTAGGTTTTCACTAGTTTATCTTTACCATATTAGACTACTAATTCACATTAATGGTCATTATCCTCTCAATTTAACCTTCTTCCTACTTAAGAGTTTAAATAAAATGTCTAAGAGGGTGCACTCTCATCTTGCTACAGATAAAGGCAATCTCTTTCACTAGGGTTTAATAAATACATTGGTAATCTCCTCTTTAAATGAAGTCTAGAGACCTTGGGATTGGATAATCTAGTCTTTAGGAAATGATCCACAATCAACTAAATCCAAAAGGCCAAAGGGACAAAATCATCCCAATAGAAACAAACTGGTAAAGCCACTGAATTCCTTATTAAAGAAGAATCATCTACAGCTAGGGTAACACGAGCTAGCAAGAGTAAGATGCAAACTCAACAAATCTTTGGAGATGTTCCTGTAGGTAAAGGTCAAGAAGAAGCTACCACTAGTCAAGGAAATAAATCTAAACCAGATGAAGACATTGACATATTTCTTAATTCATAGATAAAAATGGAAATTGATGAGGATGAGGATTATAATATGAATCCAGTTCATTCCCCAATCAAGAAGAAACAAAAATCCACAAGTAAGAAGAGTGCAAAGGGAAAAAAACAGAGGAAAAATCCTACACCTGTGCCTAAGTTCCCTAGAAGAAACTCCACCAGGGCTGTCAATAAATTCAGATTAAATTCAAACGCCATGTTTGATCCATCTATTAAAAAAGAGAATCTTATAATTATAGAGGATAATTTAGAAGATTCTAAAACAAGCATCAAGAAACAGGCAAAGACACCTTCTTTGCACATGACTGAGAAAGAAACTGAAAACTTGGGGAAGAGAAAATAAAAGGGAAACCATGTTTCTCAATACTCCAGGAGACTTGTGACAAGAGCAACCACTAGATCAACTTCAAAATCTGAATCTGTGTTTAGAGGTACAGGTGTAGTTTATGATGACAAATATGATCCTTTTGCATAACCAGATCAGATTCCATACCTTCCAGAGACCATGGATTTAGATAGCACCGATGATGAAGATCATAGCTCTGTATTATCTTCAAGATACCAGATCAAATTAAGAAAACCTCAGGATGCTATAGACCTGAACCTACTTGCACCTATAGAGGAATTCCCAGAGTTTAAAGTTAAATTTAGAAGTGAAAAGAACAAGATTAAGGAGGTACAAGATAAGGTGAAACAATTAAAGAAAGAAAAAGATCAGGTGGAGCAATGGAATTCTAGACAACAAGAGAGATACATGATTTCAAGAAGAAAATAAAGGAACAAAAAACACTGCTTAAGGAGTTGCGAGAATCCAATTTCAGATTATATTGGCACAATATTGTGATAACAACCAAACTGAAGCAGACAAACACCAAAGCCAGTGCAGTCATTATACCATGATAGTTTATGAAGTTCTTTCATGCAGTTTTGATGCTATTACTTAGGGAGTAAAAGATGAACAATTTAATCTCTATATTTTGATCAAATTGATTTTTGATATTTCGAATGGGTAACTCAGTCAAGATATGATTCCAAAATTTTGTGGGATTTTCCCAGTTGTTGTAAAAGATATCTTGAGTTAAGTTGTTGAGCATTCTACTATATTGGCAAGATAAGTTTTCATTTGAGCTGATTTTCCTAGAAAATAGGCATTGACCAGATCCTGTTACAAACTAAATACTAGAAAATAGGATCTGTAGTTATACTTTGTGTAGTTTAAATAGACATTAGGAAGATTGTATGAAGGTCGACAAGTTGGGATTTTAGGGACCTATTTTGAATATCATTGTAAGACAGTTTTATTCCACATTGATACTAAATGGAAAAGACATTTTGATGGTCAGATTTTCTCTCATTTAATGTTCTATTTCTTTTCTCGCTTGAAGTTATTTTTCTGTTGCAATGCATTGATTTCTTGATCTTAAGTAACACAATGAATATTTTGTTGTTATTGTTTATTATCAAGATTTTCCTTTAAGTACATGTTCTTGTTTCTAAATTACATTTTGAAATAAGAAATCTATATGGGGTTGAGAAATTGAATGCTCTCATATTTCCTTTCTTTATTTTCTTTATTTGTCTGATCTATTTATGTGACTATCTTTTAATAAATCAGTGGGATATCTCCTGACTTTATTTTGAGCTCTGTGTTTACTTTGAACCCTGGAACCAAATTTAAATCATCCTCAAAAAACTAATTCATAAAACCCTTAATATACTATTGCAATAACCTGATGATACCCTAGCTTTCCCTCTCACAATCAAGTGCAACTTTAGGGAGTGAAATTTCCTATGATCTAGAGCTTCCAAAAGGGAGGAAGATTTATAACATGTTCCACATTTATTGCCTCAAGAAGGCAGTGGGACAATTCATCAACACATCAGAGGAGCTTCCCCGATTGGATGAGGAGGGACAGTTGGATTTCATTCCATAGGAGGCACTGGAGTTTCAAGAGATGAAACTGAGGAGCAGGGTAATTAGAGAGTGTTTGATCAGATGGAGAGGGCTTCCAATAGAGGATGCTACTTGGGAGAGTGAATAGGTGTTACAACAACTTGGATTGGTATTGCTTGAGGACAAGCAATCTTGGGAAGGGAGGACTGTAATGCCCCTTTCTGAATAAGAGTTATAGAGAGGAGGGATTAGTAGTCTAAACAACCCCATTAGACTATAGCTAGGGCCGTACAAGGGAAAATAGAGTTACTAGAGGTTACTTCAGCCGAGGGTGTTATAATTCGAAAGTGACATTGAGCTAAAAGTGACTAAAAGTGATTTTAATTCAATCTGAGCTAAAAGTAGAGAAGGTGCCTAAGTGAGGGAGATAAAAATAGGTCAACAATGAATTAAGGTTTCGGGAAGATATAAGAGAAGGTAAAGCAACCTAATTCATCATTATGAATAATTTGACTTGACAGTTGAGGAGAGAGGCACATCTCAAGTTTAGGTGAACCCATAGCTTTGTTTATTCTAGGAGGAAGATACCCAGAGGCTAATTTTGGTGTTGAGAGACACACCCTAGTCAGCGAGGATTTCATCCAAACCTTCCATTGTACTTCAACAACATTTATCCAATTTGCAGTAGTGAGAGGGCACTTGTTCAGGTAGAGGGAACAACTATTGAGTATCAGATTGATTTGACTTGTGCGAGTCAGGGAGAATCCAATGATTCCCCTTCAACACAGTTGAGAGGAGGGAATGACGCTTCTATTTCCTGGTTTCTTGGGCACATTACTCAACCATTGAGGGTGTGGTAGTTGGGGAGGATGCATTTGGGATTCCCAAGTGATCATCAGGTCAGATCTAGGGAAATACTTTCGATCCATTTCAGAGGATCCTAGGGCGCTCAGTTTGAGACCCTTACTAGCCAATTCTAATGGAGGAATCTCTAGAGGGATCCATCAATGGTGCATTTCCCTAGAGGGATCCATCAATGGTCTAGAAAGATCAACAAAGGGTCAATTTTCAAACCCCCAGTCACTGGGATTGTGTGAGAGGACAAGGTACATTGTTTGATACAATTTCTAGTTATATATAAGGTGTGTAGCCACTAGGGCGCACAATCTAGTCTTACAGTAGTTATCGGGTGAGTTTTTGTAGCGTGCACTGGATCATCCAGCTCATACTCTATCCAACAACAATATTCTATTATCCAAGTATCATCCTTTTAGTTTATTTCTTTATTTTATTCTGGCTAAGATCGACTTAGATTTGATCTAGTCGAGTGATTCTCTATTTTCAGCTGCATACGAGATTGTAACCAACAAAAAACTCATAATATATGATTTACAATGTTTGTGTCATTTTCTATCTGTATGCTTATTCATATGCTGTAAAACAACTTATTTATCTACACACACCTGTAAACACACCTGTAAACACACCAAGAATGTTAAACCCAACAAATTAAACGCATTGAAAAACCCCCAGTGTATCATATTAGACAATAGACTCAATAGATTAACAACTTTTTCTAGACTAGTCAGATATGGGATATTGCAGTGGTATCGAAGCCTTAGTCCTGCCAGCATGTGACTAAATGCGACGAGTTCAATAGGTGAACGAGAGGGACATGGGCACATAGGTGATGATTACATCACTTACAACAGACGCAGGGAGAGGATCCTAGAACATATTTCCACCCCTTTCCTCTCAGTTCAAAGGAAGAGGTGCACAGGGAAGCATAGAGAAGGGAAGAGCATGAGGTAGATATGATGATGGGAGGCTCATATGAGAAGCCAGAGGGTAGTGGAAAGGCACCTATGGAACCATATGAAACTTTCATGCAGGTTATCAAAAATCTCATGGTCAGTCAATAGGCCATGACTCAGTCCTTGGTGCAGATGGCTGACGGATTTTTTATAGTGAGCACACTGGGAACACAATCCCCATATGAAGAGTAGTGGAACTCAGGGGTAGGAAATAGACCCCATTCACCTACTTGCACATACACTTCTTCGAGTAATATTCTCAGGCCATTGTTTCCTAGTTTCTAGAGGGAACCCCCAATAGCAACACAATAATTGATAGCACAGAGGAAGCCCACTCAGACAGAGGACATTACAGAGTACATGAGGGAGTACGCAACATTGGGTTGTGACTTCCATCAAGACATGACCCTGGTAGAGTACTATGGAATTAGATTCAGGAACTTCCCCAAAGATCCTTAAAGAGGAGGAAAACAACACAGATCATCTAAATTCACTTCCATAGCTTGGGTACAAAATCTAGACATGTACCAAAAGCTCAACCAGATGACCGAGACAAAGGTTATCAATTTCAATACCCTACACTTGCAGGGTGAGGCACACGAGTGGTGGCATCATGGAATGGTGACAGTGGGTCAGAGTCACATCACTTCCTACAAGGAGTTCACATAGAGACTCATGGACAGGTTTGACAGGAGGGATCCAAAGATCCATTTTAAGGATATAGCACAGTTGAGAAAAACTGGCACAACTGAGGCATTCATCACAGAGTTTCAATGGGTAGCAGTGGTAGTGATAGATATCTTAGAGGATAGGTTTATTACATTGTTCATAGAGGGACTCACAAAAACCTCGAAAGGATGGGTGAAGGCATAGATGCCTCACACCTTGGAGGATGCCATCTTACACTCTCAGTATTTAGGAGACTCGGTGTCAAAGACTAAACCCTTTTCCAAACCATTCGTACCACAAAGGGACCAAGACAAGAAGCCATTCCAGAGAGAGTGGAAATTAAAGGAGAATATGTATGATGAGACGAGGTGAGAGGTTATGAGGAAGAAGATTTGCTTCACCTGCAAGGACCCTTGGGTCTTAGGCCACAGGTGCATGGGAAAGGGAGAGATCCATTATATTGCGGTGGCTGTAGATAATGTGGATAGTGAGGAGGAGGAGAAAGATAATGGATCCACTAGCTCAGAGGATGAGCCATCACATGCATAGGAGCAACCTCCCTGGAGACCACTGAAACTAGCAGGGACCCAACAACCGATAGTGAAAAAACCTCCTGAGAAAGATAGCAGACATATACCAACAAAGGGAGGAGTCATAACAACCCATTCTGGTGTTCCCAGATATGACACCCTTTGGATCAGAGGGACTATTAAGGGACAATGGGAAATTTTCCTGATAGATGATGGAGCCACCCACAACTTCAATGATGCTTCATTGGTGTTGAGACATGCACTTCAAATAGAGGAGTTTGGGGTTTTTTATGTCATGGTAGTATATGGCCACATAGTGGAGTGTCTAGATAGATTTTTGGACTTGGAGATAAATCTAGGTAACTACATCGTGAGAGACACCTTTTATGTAGTTGACCTATGTGACACAAATGTGGTGTTGGGAGTCCAATGGTTGATCACCTTTGGCAAGATCACCACCAAATACCAAACCATGGATATGGGGTTCAGAGACTGAAGGGAAGAGGATTGAGCTGAGGGGCATGTCGATAGGGGTACGCAGGACAATTTTGGCTAAGAGGATGGAGAGGATATTCAAGCAATGGAAGGTAGCATATGTCGCAGAGTGCTTGATCACTACAAAGATGGATTCAAATGGTTGGCAATAGTATCATATAGATATCATGACCTTGTTGGGGAGAAATTAGTACGTTATTGGTTCGATTCCACTAGAGAGACCACTTGATAATGGGTTTGAGCACACCATTGAGTTGGAGGAGGGGGATAAATTCATGATCACAACACTCTATCATCATTTCAGGAGGTTCAAGGATGAGATAGAGAAATAAATTAAGGAATTTCTAGAGATGAGATACATAAGACCTAGAAACAGTCCATTCACTTATTTAGTTGTATTAGTTTTAAAGAAGGATGGTACCATGATGATTTGTATTGACTACCAAGAATTGAACAAGAAAACCATCAAGAACTAGTATCCTATACCTCGCATCGATGACTTAATGGATGAATTACATGGGGTAGTTTTCTTCTTGAAGATTGATCTACACTCTGAATATCATCAGATAAACATCCAAGAGTAGGACATAGAGAAGAAAACATTCTGATGCCAGTACGGTCACTTTGAGTTCCTATTTATTCCATTTGGACTAACCAATGCACCAACTACATTTCAGTCTTGCATGAACCACATATTTAGGGATCATTTGAGGAAATCAGTCTTGGTATTCTTCGACGACATCTTGGTTTACAACAAGAGATGGAAGGAACACCCGAGGCACTTGGATGATGTACTTAGCATCATGGAGGAACAATCACTATATTCCAAAGAATCTAAGTGTGAATTCGACATGAAAAAACTAATTTACTTGGGCCACATTATCAGTGCGCAGTGGGGTATAGGTGCACCAGGAGAAGATCGGGGCCATTATGGATTGGACAATGTCCAATAATGTGACATAGTTGAGGATATTCTTTGGGATATGAAACTATTATAGGAGGTTTGTCAGGGGTTTTTCTCAATTGGGAGCACCACTTACAGATCTCACCAGACAGGGGGTGTTCATCTGGCTTGATGAGTCACAAAAATCCTTCTATCACATGAAGGAATTCATGGGCACATGCCTAGTGTTAGCATTACCAAACTTCACTTTGTCGTTTGTATTAGAGTGTGATGCATTTGGTGAGGGCATCGAGACAATTCTGATCTAGGAAGTACACCCCATTAGGTTCGAGAGAAGGAAGCTCAGTCAACCCGAGAGGTTGTACTCTATTTATGACAAGTAAATGCTAGCGATCATGCATGCCTTGACCAAGTTCAGAAAATATTTAGTGGGTAGAAAGTTCATAGTCAAAACAAATCATAACACCCTAAAGTATTTCCTTAAGTAGAAGGATCTTAGTGAGCGCCAACACAAATGGGTGATGAAGGTGCTTTCCTTTGATTTCAACACAGAGTATGTCAAGGGGAATAAGAACATTGTGGTCAATGCACTGTCTAGGAGACTTGTGACATGTTCTTTGATGAAGGTTTCAACAGATTGGAAATCACATTTATTGGTGGAATATTCCAAGAAAAAGTTCTCTTATGAGGTTTGGGATGGGAAGTTTTAGGATGAAAGGTATAGCGTCATTGACAACATCATATTCTACAAGGACATATTCTACTTAGTACTAGGTTCAGGGCTCAAGAAGACGATCTTACCAATAGTTCATGAGTCGCCACTGGAAAGCCATCATGGGTTTTTCAAAACCTATAGGAAGATCACATAGAGGTTCTCATGGAAGGGCCTCAAGCATGATGTTCTGAGGTACATCAGTGAGTGTGTGACTTGTTAGCAAAACAAGTCAAATCATACACTTTCAGTGGGACTACTTCAGCCGCTTCCCATTCCAGAGAAAAAATGGGAGAGCATATCGATGGAATTCATCACAACCCTACCCGAGGTTTAGGGTAAGGACTGCATCTATGTGGTAGTTGACATATTGACCAAGTTTGCACACTTCTACAATGTATCGATAGATTACAACATAGTTCAGGTGACCGATTTATTCTTAAGGGAGGTCTTTAGACTCCATGGTTTTTCGAGGAACATCGTCATTGAGAGGGATAGTCAGTTTATTGGTATATTCTAGAGGGAGTTATTTAGATTGGTGGGGACATAGTTGACACCTATCACCAACTATGACCCTCAGATATACGATCAGACCGATATAGTCAACAAGTGGGTTGAGGGGTATTTGAGAAACTATGTTAGTGGGCAACAAAGAACATGGGTCATGTGGCTACTTCTAGGAGAGCATTGCTACAACACCATCTTCCACATGTCCATTGGCATGACACCCTTTCGAACATTTTATGGTTATGATGATCCCACTTTTATAGACTTGGTTTTCGGGGAGAACATAGCTCCTAAAGACAAGGACTAAATCACCGGGAGTCGAGAGATTATCAAGTTACTAAAAGAGAACCTACAAACAATGCATAATCGACATAAGATGAGTGTAGACATACATTGGATAGAACACAACTTCAATTTTGGGGACTTGCTATTCCTAAGATTCCAACCCTACAAACAGTCATCTATGAAGAAGATTGGGGCCATGAATCTCAAGCCTAGATTCTATGGACCTTACAGGATCATGCATAGGGTAAGCGAGGTTTCCTATGAGCTAGAGATTACAGGAGGGTGATAGATTCATAACGTGTTCCACGTTTCTTTCCTCAAGAAGGTCGTGACACAATTCATCAACACATTAGAGGAGCTTCCCCCATTGGACGAGGAGGGATAGTTGGAGTTGGTTCTAGAGGAGGCACTGGAGTTCCGAGAGAGGAAACTGAGGAGCAGGGTCATTAGAGAGTGTTTGATCAGATGGAGAGGGCTTCTAGTAGAGGATGATACTTGGGAGAGTGAGAAGGTGTTACAACACCCTGTATTGGTATTGCTTGATGACAAGAAATATTGAGAAAGGAGGAATGTAATGTCCATTTCTGAATAGGACCTCTAGAGAGGAGGGATTATTAGTCTAAACAACCCCGTTAGACTATAGCTAGGGCCATATAGGGGTAAACATGGTTACTAGAAGTCACTTCAACCGAGGGTGTTATAATTCGAAAGTGACATTGAACTAAAAGTGACTTAAAGTGCTTTTAAGACAATTTGAGCTAAAACTAGAGAAGGCACCTAAGTGAGGGAGATAAAAATAGGTCAACAATGAATTCAGGTTTTGGGAAGCTATAAGATAAGGTAAAGCGACCTAATTCATCATTATGAAGAATTTGACTTGAAAGTTGAGGAGAGAGTCGTATCTCAGGTTCAGACAAACCTAGATCTTTGTGGATTCCAGGAGGAAGACACTCAAAGGATGATTTCAGTGTTAAGAGACACACCCTAGTCATCGAGGAGATAATCCATATCTTCCATCGCACTTCAATAGTAGTTATTCAGTTTGCAGTAGTGAGGGAACACTTGTTTAGTAGAGGGCACAACTACTGAGCATCATATTGATTTGACTTGTCTGAGTCAAGGAGAATCCAGTGATTCCCCTCCAAACTAGTTTAGAGGAGGGAAGGACTCTTCTATTTCCTGGTTTCTCTTCAGATTTTGGTGAAGAAATCATCATGGGAACATTACTCATACATTGAGGTGCGATAGTTAGGGTGGATGCATTCGGGATTCTCGAGTGATCATCAAGTCAGATCGAGGGAAATCCTTTTGACCCATTTTAGAGGAGCCTAGGGCACTCAGTTTGAGACCCTTACTAGCTAATTTCGATGGATGAATCTCTAGGTTTTATTTTCTAGCAGCGTTTGGGTGCATTTACCCTCGAGGATCCATCTAGGGTCCATATAGATAAACAAAGGGCTGATTGTCAGGCCGTCAGCCACTAGGACTATGTGAGAGGATAGGGTGCATTGTTCTAGACAATTTCTAGTCAGATCTGAGGCGTGTAGCCACCAAGGTGCACAATCTAGTCCCGGAGTAGTTCCCATAGTGCGTAATAGATCATCCAACTCATACTCTATCCATTAAAAATCTTCTAGTATCTAGGTATCATCCTTCTAGTTTATTTCTTTATTGTATTCTGTATAAGATCCACTTAGATTTTATATATCTGAGTGATTCTCTATTTTCAGCCGCATACGAAATTGTAACAATAGAAAACTCATAATATATGATTTATAGTCTTTGTGTCATTTTCTATCTGTATTCTTATTCATATGTTGTAAGGCAACTTATTTATCTACACACACATGCAAAAACACCAAGCATGTTAAACCCAACAACTTAAAAGAATCCCAAAACCCCCAGTGTATCAGATCAGACAGTTGACACAACATATTAGAAGCTTTTCCTAGACTAGCCGTATCTGAGATATTACAGAAGAGGCTAGCATGACTTCGTGATGCATTATAGGATGGAGAGGGAAACACAGATCCTTTGTGGTACCTTTAGGGAGAGAAAATGACCTCAGAGCTTCTCGAGTTACATAGAGTCACAATTATGAGGAGGAGTAGGTGGCTCCACCAATGGTGAGGCAGATGGCTCCACCAAGTACGAGCTCAGAAGAAGCCATAGTTTAGAGGGAGTTATCCCTCAAGATTCAATAGGAAGGAGTAGCCTCCCAAGATAGTTCATATGAGATCAGACTTTCGTAGGAGGTGTTGGGCTATAAAGATATCCTAAAAACAACCTTATTTTAACATTAAGGGAGAGATCCATTATATTGTGGTGGCTACAAACAATGTGGATAGTGAGGAGGAGGAGAAAGATAATGGATCCACTATCTTAGAGGAGGAGCCATCACATGCAGAGGAGCAACTTCCCCGGAGACCACCGACACCAGCAGGGATACAACAATTGGTAGTGCAAAAAGCTCTTGAGAAAGATGATAGACACTAGCAAATGGAGGAGTCATAACGACCCCTTCTGGTGTTCCCAGGTATGACACCCTCCCGATCAGAGGGACTATTCAGGGACAGCGGGAAATTTTCTTGATATATGGTGTGGCCACCCAAAACTTCAATGATGCTTCATTGGTGTCAAGACATGCACTTCAAACATAGGAGTTTGGGGGGTTTTTATGTCACTATAGTATATGGCCACACAATGAAGTGTCTAGACAGATTCCTGGACTTGGAGATAAATCTAGGTAACTACATCGTGAGAGACACCTTTTATGTAGTTGACCTATGTGACACAAATGTGGTGTTGGGAGTCCAATGGTTGATCACCTTGGGCAAGATCACCACCAAATACCAAACCATGGAGATGGGGTTCAAAGACTGAAGGGAAGAGGATTGAGCTGAGGGGCATGTCGACAGGGGTACCCAGGAAAATTTCGACCAAGAGGATGGAGAGGATATTCAAGCAATGGATGGTAGCATATGTCGCAGAGTGCTTGATCACTACACAGAGGGATTCAGATGATCTACAGTAGTATCAAACATAGATCATGACCTTGTTGGGGATAAATCAATAGGTTATTGGTTCGATTACACTAGAGAGACCACCTGATAAGGGGTTTGAGCACACCATTGAGTTGGAGGAGGGGGATAAATCCATGATCACAACACTCTATCATCATCCTGGGAGGTTCAAGGATGAGAAAGAGAAAGAAATTAAGGAATTGTTAGTGATGAGATCATAAGACCTAGAAACAGTCCATTTGCTTCTTCAGTTCTCTTAGTTTTAAAGAAGGATGGTACCATGACGATTTGTATTGACTACCGGGACTTGAACAAGAAAACTATCAAGAACCAATATCCTGTCCCTCACATCGATGAGTTAATGGATGAACTACATGGGGCAATTTTCTTCTTGAAGATTGATCTACACTCTGAATATCATCATATCAACATCCAAGAGTAGGAAATAGAGAAGAAAACATTTTGATTCTAGTACGGTCACTTTGAGTTCCTGGTTATTCCATTTGGACTAACCAATGCACTGAGTACATTTCAGTCTTGCATGAATCGCATATTTAGGGAACATTTGAGGAAATTAGTCTTGGTATTCTTCGACGACATCTTGGTTTACAACAAGAGATGGAAGGAACATCTGAGGTACTTGGATGATGTACTTAGCATCATGGAGGCACAATCACTATGTTCCAAAGAGTCAAAGTGTGAATTTGACATGAAAAAACTAATTTACTTGGGCCACATTATCAGTGTGTAGGGGGTACAGGTGCACCAAGAGAGGATCAGGGTCATTCTGGATCAGACAATGCCCAGGAATGTGACAGAGTTGAGGATATTCTTTGGGCTATGCAGATATTACAAGAAGTTTTTCTGAGGATTTTCTCAGCTGGGAGAACCACTTACATATCTCACCAAACAAGGGGCGTTCATCTGGACTGATGAGTCATAGAAAGCCTTCAATCACATGAAGGAAGTCATGGGCACATGCCCAGTGTTAGCATTACCAAACTTCACTTTGTCGTTTGTATTAGAGTGTGATGCATTCAGCGAGGGCATCGAGACAATTCTGATCTAGGGAGGACACCCCATTAGGTTCGAGAGTAGGAAGCTCAGTCAACGTGAGAGATTGTACTCTATTTATGACAAGGAAATGCTAGCGATCATGCAAGCCTTGACCAAGTTCAGACAATATTTGGTGGTTAGCAAGTTCATAGTCAAAACAAATGATAATACCTTAAAGTATGTCCTTGAGCAGAAGGATCTAAGTGAGCGCCAATAGAAATGGGTAACGAAGGTGCTTGCCTTCGATTTCGACACATAGTATGTCAAGGGGAAGAAGAACATTGTGGTCGATGCACTGTCTAGGAGACTTGTGACATATTCTGTGATGGAGGTTCAACAGATTGGAAATCCCATTTGTTGGTGGAATATTCCAAGAACAAGTTCTCTTATGAGGTTTTGGATGGGGAGGTTTAGGATGAAAGGTATAGGGTTATTGACGATGCCATATTCTACAAGGACATAGTCTACTTAGTACCAGGTTCAGGTCTCTAGAAGACGATCTTACCAGCAGTTCATAATTCACCACTGGTAGGCCATCATGGGTTTTTCAAAACCTATAGGAAGATCAAAGAGTGGTTCTCATGGAAGGGCCTCAAGAAGGATGTTATGAGGTACATCAGTGAGTGTGTGACTTATCAGCAAAACAAGTCAGATCATACACTTCCAGTGGGACTACTTCAGCCAATTCCCATTCTAGAGAAAAAAATGGGAGAACATATCGATGGACTTCATCATAGTCCTACCCAAGGTTCATGGTAAGGACTGCATCTATGTGGTAGTCGACATAATGACCAAGTTTTCACGCTTCTACACCATATTGACAGAGTACAACGTAGTTTAGCTGATGGAGTTATTCTTCAGGGAGGTCTTCAGAATCCATGGGTTTTTGAGTAACATCGTCAGTGAGAGGGACAATCAGTTTATTGGTATATTCTGGAGGGAGTTATTCATATTGGTGGGGACAAAGTTGACACCTAGCACCAACTATCACCCTCAGACAAATGAGAAGACCGATATAGTCAACAAGTGGGTTGATGGGTATTTGAGAAACTATGTTAGTGGGAAACAAATAACATGGGTCAGGTGGCTACTTCTAGGAGAGCATTGCTAGAAAACCACCTTCCACATGTCCATTGGCATGACACCCTTTTGAACATTGTATGGTTATGATTGTCCCACTTTTATAGACTTGGTTTTCAGAGAGAGCATAGATCCTAAAGACAAGGACTAAATCACTGAGAGTCAAGAGATTCTCAAGTTACTAAAAGAGAACCTACACACAACGCAGAATCGACAGGAGATGAGTGCAGACATAGACTGGATAGAACATAACTTCAATGTTGGGGACTTTCTATTCCTGAGATTCCAACCCTACAAACAATCATCTATAAAGAATATTGTGTCCATGAATCTCAATCCTAGAGTCTATGGACCTTACAGGATCATGCATAGGGTAGGCGAGGTTTCCTATGAGCTAGAGATTCCAGAAGGGAGATGGATTCATATCATGTTCCACGTTTGTTTCCTCAAGAAGGTCGTGAGACAATTCATCAACACATTAGAGCAGCTTCCCCCATTGGATGAGGAGGGATATTTGGAGTTGGTTTCAAAGGAGGTATTGGAGTTTCGAGAGAGGAAACTGAGGAGCAGGGTCATTAGAGAGTGTTTGATCATATGGAGAGGGATTACAGTAGAGGACGATACTTGGGAGAGTGAGCAGGTGTTACAACACCCTGGATTGGTATTGCTCGAGGAAAAGGAATATGCAGAAGGGAGGAATGTAATGTCCCTTTCTTAATAGGATCTCTATAGAGGAGGGCTTAGTAGTCTAAACAACCCCGTTAGACTATAGCCAGGGACGTACAGGGGTAAAAAGGGTTACCAGAGGTGACTTCAGCTGAGGGTGTTATAATTCGAAAGTGACATAAAGCTAAAAGTGACTAAAAGTGATTTTAAGCCAATCTGATCTAAAAATAGAGGAGGCACCTAAGTGAGGGAGATAAAAATAAGTCAACAATGAATTAAGGTTTTGGGCAGCTATAAGAGGAGGTAAAGCAACCTAATTCATCATTATGAAAAATTTGACTTGATAGTTGAGGAGAGAGTTGCATCTCAAGTTCAGACGAACCCAGAGCTTTGCGGATTCCAAGAGGAAGACACCCAAAGGATGATTTCAGTGTTAAGAGACACACCTTAGTCACTGGGGAGATAATCCATATCTTCCATGGCACTTCAACAGTAGTTATTCCGTTTGCAGTAGTGAGGGAAAACTTGTTTAGTAGAGGGTGCAACTATTGAGCATCAAATTGATTTGGCTTGTCCAAGTCAGGGAGAATCTAGTGATTCCCCTCCAAACTAGTTTAGAGGAGGACAAGATGCTTCTATTTGTTGGTGTCTCGTCAGATTCTGATGAAGAAATCATCATGGGAGAATTACTCATCCATTGAGGGCGCGAAAGTTGGGGAGGACGCATTTGGGATTCTCAAGTGATCATCAGGTCAGATCCAGGGAAATCCTTCCAACCCATTTCAGAGGAGCCTAGGGCGCTCAGTTTGAGACCCTTACCAACCGATTTCAATGGATTAATATCTAGGGTGCATTTTTTAGCAGCGTTGGGGTGCATTTCCCCTCAAGGATCCATCCAGGGTCCATATAGATAAACATAGGACCGATTGTCATGCCTTCAGTCACCAAGACTGTGTGAGAGGACAGGTCGCATTGTTTGAGACAATTTCTAGTCAGATATGAGGTGTGCAACCACCAGGGTGTAAAATCTAGTCCCACAGTAGTTGTCGTAGTGCGCAACAAATCATTAAACTCATACTCTATCCAATAAAAATATTCTACTATTTGGGTATCATCCTTCTAGTTTATTTCTTTATCGTATTCTAGCTAAGATCCACTTAGATTTTATCTAGCCGAGTGATTCTCTATTTCATACGACATTGTAACCAATAACAAACTCATAATATATGATTTATAGTCTTTGTGTCATCTTCTATCGGTATGCTTATTCATATGTTGTAAAACAACTTATTTATCTACACACACATGCAAACACACCAAGCATGTTAAACCCAACAACTTAAAAGCATCCAAAAACCCCCAGTGTATCAGATCAGACAATTGACACAACATATTAGAAGCTTTTCCTAGACTAGCCATATCTAAGATATTACAGAAGAGGCCAGCACGCCTTCTGATACTTTATAGGATGCAGAGGGACATGCATCTCCTTTGTAGTACCTTTAGGGAGAGAAAATGACCTCAGAGATTCTTGAGTTAAATAGAGTCACAATTATGAGGAGGAGCAGGTGGCTCCACCAGTGGTGAGGCAGATGGCCCCACCAAGTACCAGCTCATAAGGAGCCATAGTTCAAAGGGATTTATCCCTCAGGATTCAATAGGGAGGAGTAGCCTCCAAGGACATTTCACATGAGATCAGACTTTTGTAGGAGGTGTTGGGCT
The DNA here is from genome assembly GCA_009831015.1 of Picea engelmannii. Classification (NCBI taxonomy): domain Eukaryota; kingdom Viridiplantae; phylum Streptophyta; class Pinopsida; order Pinales; family Pinaceae; genus Picea; species Picea engelmannii. Next base: position 230,989 of record ML820107.1, on the reverse strand, counting down.
CTAAATATGTCCTAAAAACAACCTTAGTTTAACATTAATTTATCAACCATGGATTCATCTTTTCTTTCAAGAATATCAAAAAAGTCTATGCAGATAGATGTAGAGGATAAAATCGTGTAGTCAATAATCAATAACATGATGTGAATTAAAGGAATTAACCAATCTTGTTGAATTCATCTAGCTAAGAAACAAGAATTTAACCTAGGAAAATACTTAATAAACCAATCTATCAATGATTTTCTAACTTGTTGGAAAAGAACGACTTAAGTACTATAAAATTGAGAAGGAACAACAAATGCAGAATTAAGCGAAAGGGACAACAAATGAAAATTTAATAAATGGAATATCATGTGTGAAAATGAGAGGAACTTTCAAGCAATAATCTACAACAATGGGAAATGGAACAAAAATCGATAACCTAATGAAACATATATCCTGTGTAAAATAACATAACCAAATTATAAAAACATCAACACACTCATGCATTTATCTTCACTGTTGCAAAGAGATTTAAATCACAGAACTGAAATAAAATTGATATGATTACAGATTGAGATAGTAACTCCTTCTGACTGGGCCCACAGTCTTCAGAAGGTACTTCTGCTAAGAACTCAGTATGCAAAGATGGTAAAAACGCTCAAAGCTTATATTAATTCCATGAGTGGTAAAACATTTACAATGGACTTCTTGTATAGAGAATTCAAAGATCTGAATGCTTGGATAAATTTCTTGGATGTTTCTCTATGGTTCATCACCCTCTATATATTACAATGATATGGGTAAATTAATCTATCCTGATGATTGAGAGATCCTTAGGATTGCTTTTACTATTTATAAAGATTACAAAATATAGAATCAATCTTTCTCAAAACTGCTTTGCGCCTGATTTCTTCGACTTCCAATAGTCTACGCATCTTCATAATCCTCTTAACTATCTTGATTTTAACAATAATTGTCTATTTCTGCAATAAAATCAAACAATTCAAACTGAAATTCAGAAATTATCTAATATCACTCAATAAGATTTCTAGAAGTCTTTTTAATCATTTTCTTTCCTGATTATTTCTAATTAATGGAAGATTCAATCAATATTACATCATAAACCATGGTGATAAGGAGGATATTTTTACTTTTTTCTCAACTCAACATACCCCCATCTTACCTTTTTGCATGTCCTCATGCAAGCAAAGAATTCACATGTAAATAAGTGATGTTGAAGGGAGGAGAGGTATTTTCTCTAGGTCTCCTAAATCCATTCCTACTTCTAAGCTCTTCAAAATAAGATTCTTCCTCCTTCTTACTAATTTCATAATTACTCTGATAACTGTCTGGAGGATACCAAATAATAGGAGGACTATATATGCACCCAATCCAGGCAGGCCCTTTATCTAGGATCATTATGGCATACCTCTCCAACCTGAAGGTAGCTGCATGAAATTTTTTGAAACCAAAGGGTTCCCTATTCTTGACTGCATTTGGGGAGACATCCCATCTTAGTTTGGAAGAAAAAATAGATTCTTCTTTAAGCCCCCTAAAATATGGTAGACCTGAACGTACAACCTGTCGGTGGATAAGAGCTAAAGATTCCACAACCTTCTCCCTTTTCATTAATGTTCTGTGCTGCATAATGGTTGTAAAGGATTTATGAGTTTCTCCTCTGATCCAGAGGTCTAGACCAGTCTCCCTTTTCGTGAAAACCTTGTGTTCTTTAGCCCACTTGGTTTGGTTCTTGGTAAAATACAAGAATGATTGAAATTGTATGTCCCCAATGAAAGGATTAGGGTTCTCTTTTTTGTTTTCTCCCAAGATGAAGTTGTGAAGGTATAGCTCACACAAAAAGTATTGTACTCCTTCCTCTTGTTCTCTAAAACATGAAACAAACTCAGAAACAATGGTGAACTCAAAAGGTTTTCCTTCTCTAATAGATTTTATCCTTAGCAATAAATAACGTTCCAATAAAAATAAGGTGTAATTAGTAGCAGGAGCCCTGCAAGCTACTATATCAGAATAAACATAGAAAACCTCTTTGATTTGCTCCAAAGATTTATCTAACTGACCCTTTACTTTATTTACCTTTCCTTGAGCTCTGCTAAGCTCAACAGAAGTCTCGTTCTCTGTAGCTGACATGGCTTGAAGTTGTTTGACAAATTTGTAATTTTTTGCCATTGTTACCATTTCACTCCTGCATTGAGTTAGGGTTTGTTGAGTTTGCACCAGCTCTGCCTCCAACCTGTTAATAATGGCACCCTGTTCAGGAGACTAAAATGCTTCCTCAGTCTGAACAACTGTCTCTTTTGTTGCTGGGGCATCTTTCTGGGTCTGTGTATCAATTGTCTCCAAAGAAGTAGGAAAATATATAGGAAGCACTCCCTCAGTTTGGACAATTGTTTCTTCTGCTGTTGGAATCTCTATTTGATTTTCTATCTTTGTTGTTTCCAAAGGAGTAGGAAATTTTGTTTGTGTCCCAACAAAATTGGTGTGGACTGTCCTCCTGGGAAGTGGGTTTTTTCTCTGTATTCTAGGCCTCTTGGATTTATTTCTCTCATAGGCCTTATCAAATTTCTCCAACTATTTCCTTAATTACCTAATTATTTCTTTGAGTCTACCAACTTTTTGTTTCAATGCTTTGATTTTTTTAACTATTTTCCTCAATATCTTGTTCTCTTGTTTCAATTTTCTAATTTTATTGTGGCCTTTTCCTGTTGTTTTCTATTTGTGTGGAATTTCAAGGTCTTCCCCACCTTAATCAGTTGGTGACTTCTCCCCTATTTCTTCTCGGTGCTCTGTTTGTTCTACAAGACTATTTACCTCAATGTGAGGTTCTGTCTTTTCTGTATCTTCGAAGGATGGCATATCCATGTCAGGGAGATCCAAGGCAGGGTTTGAAGAAGAAGTTGGTGTTTGGTGTTCTTCAGACCTCCCTGTGTCTTCGGTAACTAATGTCCCCAAATTCCCCAGTACTTGAGCCATATCTAACTCATAACTTTTGAAGAATTTTTCTGTACGGTTTTCGAGTGATGGTTGTTCTGTCTGTGCATTTTCTTGAGTGCTCTCATGTGAGGGCTGCATAGTTTCATGCCTGTTTTCAGGCTAAATTGTCTTTTTACCCGTTCTTCTTTTCGAAGTAGAGGTTTCAGGAACAACAACTGTTCTTTGTCTCCTATTATTTGATTTTTATTCCTGTTTGTTCTGGGTTTCTACCAGCTGGATGGGGTCTGCTTCAATTTCAGGCTAGGGTTACGGAGTTTCAATTTGGGCACTACCTCCTTCTTCTTGAGCTATCTCAATTCCCTGTGAGGGAATTTCATGGTGTATTTCGGGTTGTTCAATTTGTAGGGGCCTATCGGCCTTGATTAAATCTCCCCAAGTCATTTGAGTTTGGCTCAAGGCCCTGTTTACTATTAACTTTACTAGTCCATGGTGACTAATTATAGTGACAGGGTCTTTAGCCTTCTGATTTCTTGCAACAACTTCATGTAGCATGACATTTAAAAAGAATGACAAATTTATTACTAACCTCTGTTTTAGTGCTACTAAAAATTTGAGGCGGTGTGGCCTCACCACATTGTACCTCCCATCACATGTGATATACCTTTATTTTACTCCTTCTATCTCCCTCCATGGTTCACTAAGAGCGGTGGGGTTGAGTCCCTTCCCTTTTTTATCGAGTTCTTCTCCAGGTTCTACGAAATATTCCACGTCCTCCTTGAGTGTTGTATACTTCCTAGTCCACTTTATGCCTTCGTTGGGGAGGCCTATAACCTCCGCTATAATTTCCTCAGTGACTGGAATTTGTATGTCTCGGATCACAAAGACTCCTCTCTGCAAGTTCTGGAAAAATGCTAGCATGATATTTGTGTCATATCCCTGCAATATGTTGAAATATTCTATCCACCCCAGATGATGTAAAATTTTCCTCGCCTGGTTGATTACCTACAACAATGTGGGCTATCGACGTACACTTCGGCTGGCCATGTCTTCTGTGAATAGATGAGGACAACTATCGTTCCCGGTTGCAGCTTAGTTTGACCAACTTTTGAGACAATATCACCAGAAATAACGAATATCATAGAACATCAAATGTATATAAAAATGTGATTTTTCCCATTTATTGCAATCATTATGATCTATCGATAGATGTGCAGAATATCCACACCCTCATAAGTGAAAAGGTCGACCTCAACCATCAATATGTGCGAGTGTAATGATGGAAGGTAGTTCAAGTGAGGGGTAATTACGACGCCACCTTTGCCGCTGGGAGAACAATCATAAATAAACTTCAAAATCACTTTGACGGTAATCATGAACAATAGGCATTCTTTTGTGGGAAATTCAAATTTACATACCTATGTTCAAAAAACATTTAAGGAAAAAGATTCCAAGTAATTTTTAATTTGTTCACGAGTTCAGAAATATTCCACATGTCATAACGTTGTTACTTTCCCTTGTTATTGGGTATAACCAGAATGATAGCCTCTTTGTTAGGAAATGAATTCTAGGAACACACAAAAAATTTGGCATATTTAAGGTAAACTTTGATACCACAGGCATAGCCACTGCTGCCAACATGTGTCCATAGCCTCGACAAGGTTTCCTTTTAACCCATAGATGAGCCTGTATCCTTTATAAATAGTTTGAATAGTATTTTCCCAAAAATACCACTATCCTGGTTTGGTAGCCAGATAACAATAATGCCACTCACTAGATCATAACCTAAGTCAACAACATGACTCTTGATGAGACCTCTTGTCCTTTGACGAAAAAATGCCAAAGGCCATTTCCCTGACATGGTAGCCATAATGGGAATGTCAGTTATGTTATTATCTTATGATCGTGGTAGGTTGGCTTGTGATGAGACCCCCTATCCTTTGTGGGAGAAGTTTATTTCTTTACTTATATTTAATTTTTGTTTCCATTTTTTTTAGGCTCTATTGAGGGAGGCTCATCTACTCTTTAAGAGTGAGGGATGGCGTAAGAAGTGTAAGAATTACAAGTAAAAATGTGATTTAGACTCCTTATTATGATATGAAGGAAAATTATCATTCAAGTATATGTATATATAGGGGAAATAAATGAATTATGGTGGTTAAGGATTATGAACACTATTTAAGATAATTCAGAGAAATTAATCCAAAAACAATTAGATAAGGTATGCTATGTAGTCCACAAAAAAAATGAAAAAATACTTACTATGATAATTAGAAGTGATGTTGGTGAAAATTAATTAGTGAAGTTCATACCCAAAGGAGTGGCTAACGTAATAATGGCATGCTTGTTCATGAGAAAAGAATCAGAACAACAATAAGGAAAAACTATAGAAGGAACAACAATTGTTTCTTTCGAATGAACAACGCTATCTGAAAAAGGAATGACAATCACGAAAAAGGGAACAACAATTGTAATAAAGGGAATGCCAGTCATTAATTTCAAGTGGAAGACACTACCCGTGAAGGGAACAACAATCACATGAAGTGAACAACAATTGTTCCATTCAAATGAACAACAACTCTACGCAAAGGGAACAACAATCATACGAAGGGAACGACAGTTGTTCCGTTCAAATGAACGACAACTCTACACAAAGGGAACAACAATCGTACGAAGGGAACAACAGTTGTTTACTTCCAAATGAACGACAACGATGATGTTCAAATTTTTTTAACCATCTAATTAAGTTATTGGAAACTTCCCGCAGACATTTTTTGTTTTAGTGAATCTAGGATTGATTAGTCAAATTTATTTGATTTTTATGGGTAGGTTTATTCAATGATGGTTTTTTTAGTGTCATGCATTCATTTTTAATTTACTACATTCGCCCGATTTTTGCTACGGAACATGACATATTCATTTTCTATGAAAATAGGGTTTATATTCGATGGGTTTTTCAATGTGAGATGGGAGCAATGAACATAAAAGAGTGCTAATTATATTCATTATAGTCATGTTTTCTGGTTCTTATTCTCTCAAGTGACTTCCCTAAAAAATAAAAAATCAATCAAGTCTATAAAGAAAGCTATATACAGTATGTATAGTTCTAGTAAAAATCATAATTTTATAAAGTTGAAGTTGTTGGGTTACCTTCCTAGCCAGCTAAAATCCGAACAATAGGATCTTTACTTACTTCTTGGAAAAATTATTCTTTTGAAAGCGGTTGATGGTAGAGTCATAGCTAATGTCCATTTACCAGAAAATGAGAACCAGGCCCGTCGATGGTGACTAAAGTGACAGTGCTATTATCATGAACTTCATTGATTTCATACGATCCCAACCACCTTGTCTGTAATTTTCTAAGAAATTCCTGAAATCTGGAATCATAGAGAAGCGCCCAATCACCTTTCTGGAAGGATTTCTTCTTGATATGTTTATCGTGCCAGCTAGATCTCCGCTACTGAATAACAGCTGTGCGCTGCAAGGTGAACAAGAATGCTTCATATAACTCATTGAGCTACTGTATGCGCTGTGTATGTGCCTCCGTAAGATCCAGTCCAATTTCCTGGGCCATTCTTAGAGTCTTGATCTCAAATTCAATTGGACATATGGGTTCATTTCCATAGACTAGATGATAAGGAGAGTAGCCAGTAGTGTTACGCCATGTCGTGCGATAGGACCATAAGGCATTTGGAAGCTTAGCTGCACAGTTCTGACTATTTGTTGAGATTTTTTTTGTCAAAATTTCCTCTAAGACTTTATTAGTACTTTCTACTTGTCCATTTGCCTATGGATGGTAGGGGGAAGTAACTCTGTGTTTAATATGATAATTGTGCAAGGTGGCCATGATTTTATAGGTTGTAAATTGCGATCCTCTGTCGGTGATTACTTCCTTGGGTAATCCATAACGTACAAATAATTCAAAGAGAAACTTAATGACTGCTTCCTCTGTTGCGTTTGACAAGGCTACTGCCTCTACTCATTTGGTCATATAGTCTATTGCAACTAGTATATAGGCCTTCTGGTTTGATTTTGGGTTGAAGGGGCCAACAAAGTTGAGTGCCCATCTCTTGAAAGGTTCCAAGACTACTTGTGCTTGCAAGGGAATTTCATTAGCTTGGCCTGGTCGACCCATCCTTTGACAACTATCGTAGGCCTGGACATACTTCTTCACATATTTAAATACTGAGGGCCAATAGTATCCCATCTATAAAATATTATGCCCAGTTTTTTTGGCTGCAAAATGTCTGCCACAGGGCTCATCATGACCTGCCTTGAATACAACGTAAATTTTGTCATCTCTTACAGATCTTCGGTTCTGGAGGTCAGCCCCTGTGTGGAAAAGATATTCACCAATCCAGGTCAACCGTCCACTACATTGGACAATCGGTTTCCTTTCCCTTGATGATAGGTTTGCTGGTAGTTTCCCAACTTCCAGATAATTCACCACATCAGTGTACCATGGTGTCTTAACAGTGACAACGAACAAGTGTTCATCTGGAAATTGGTCTTCGACTGTCAAATAATCATTTGTTTTGGGCACGCGAGACAATAAATATGCAACACAATTTTCTCTTCCGGGTCGATCCTTGATGGTGATGTTGAATTCCTGCAATAGTAATAACCAACGAGTAACCCATCCATTAGTAATAGGTTTGTTAGCTAAATATTTAATAGAAGAATGATCAATATACATAATAACTAGATAGTCTGTTATATAGTGGTGGAATTTATTAATAGCATGTATAACGACTAAAAAATCTTTTTATGCTACTGTATAATTTAATTCAGCGGGAGTAAGATTTTTGATAATAAAATAAATAGCATAAGGTTTCTTGTCTTCTTCCTGTCCAAGGACAACGCCTATGACGATATTCAATGCATCTGTAGAAATATGAAATGGCAATTTCCAGTTTGGTCCTCTCAGCACCGGTGTTGTTGAGACCAACCTTTTAAGTTCTGTAAACACAACATCACACTTATCCGACCACTGAAATTCCGCATTACCAGTTAAAGCATGTAAATGTGCAACTATTCTTGAAAATTTTCTATGAATCTACAATAATAGCCTGCACAGCCAAGGAAACTGCGTACTTCAGTTTGTGTATGAGGTGTAGGTAGATTAAGAATTACCTCTATTTTTGTTGGATCTACCTTGATTCCATCTGTAGAAACATAGTGTCCAAGTACCACACCTTTGGTCATCATCATATGACATTTCTCATGACTCAAACATAGCCTGGTAGAAATGCATCGTTCCATTACCTTCTCCATATTACTTAGAGCTTGATCAAAATCAATGTCATAAGGGGTGAAATCGTCCATGTAAACTTCAAGTCCTTCATTAATCAAATCAGAAAATATGCTCAGAATGGCTCTCTGGAATGTGGCTGGAGAATTACATAATCCAAAGGGAAATACCCTATATGAGAAGGTACCCGAGGGACATGTAAATGTAGTTTTATCTTGGTCTTCCGGAGCAATCTGGATCTGATTATAACCACTAAATCCATTTAGGAAGGAAAAAAACTGCTTCCCTGCTAAAGTATCAAGGACTTGGTCAATAAAAGGTAGGGGGAAGTGGTCTTTATGGGTAGCTTTATTGAGTTCTCTATAGTCTACATATATCCACCATTTCCCATTCTTCTTGGGGATGATTACTGGTGGAGAGACCCATCGATTGTTTGAAATAGGATATATAAAATCTACATCCAATAGTTTCTATAACTCTTCTTTAACAACGTCCTTGAGATGAGGATTCAATATTCGTTGGGGCTGTCAGATGGGTCAGGCATCTTTCTCAATATAGATATGATGTGTACAGAGTTGAGGATCGATACCCTTCATGTTAGGATACTCCTAAGAAAAATCCTGCTGATATTTAGAAAGGATCTGAATCAATCTTTGTTGTTGTTGCTCATTCAAGTTAGCATTAATATTCAGAAACCTCCCTGGTGAAATTTCAACTGATATGATGTTATGGAAAGTAGTAGTGGGAATCTGTTTCTCCATCAATTCTTCCAAAGGATCTCCCTGTGCTTCATTATCTAAAGCATGTTTTAGCATTTGACATGTTGGGTTGCTTATAATGGTTGGGTTGTTAATGAATCTATTGATCACATCATATTCTAGTTGGTTCTTGATTCTGAGAGATTCTTCCAGTGTGAGAGGAGATCATAGATTCCTTTATGGATATCTAGGTGGTGGAAATTGTTGATGTATGATAGGCAAACTCGGTTTAGCTAGAGGATACAAGACGAGGTTCTTTGTAGCACTTCCTCTATCAATTGTCATATTTCCTATGCGACATCCTATGTATGCATCTACCATTGCGATCCATGGTATTCCCAATATCAATGGGTGCCCATCGAGTCCACTTCTTTGGTTGATAACTATGAAATCAGCTGGGTATTCTTAAGAGTCGACTCAAATTGCTATATCTTGTAATGTGCCGACTGGTTTAATCACTAATCTATCAACCAATTGTAACATAATTGAAGTAGGTTTGAAGGAGGTGATACCCAGGGAGTTACAGGTTTCGATGGTTAGAATATTAATGGTTTCCCCCAAATCCACTAGTGTATTTGGAAAAAAACAACCTTGTATCTACACTGTTACCACGAGATTCCCTGGGTCTATATACTTGACCGGCTCCTGCTTACCTAGAATAAGATCAAACATGGATCCTGCCACATGAATAGTTGATGGATTTTTAGCTTTCTTGACAGGCTTCTTCCCACATAATTCTTTTATCATTTTTGCATAGATATGAATATCTTGCAGAGCCTGTAGGAATGTGTTGGCAGCCAATTCATTTTTTTTTAATTTCCCTTAAAAAGATGCCTACACCTAATTGTCTTCTAAATGACAAGTCATCGTTGCATTTTGCAACTAAACATTTGTTTCATTTTTTGCGACAATTGCAATTTGGTTTCGATTCAGTTTTCACAACTGAAAGTGTGAAAACCCCTACATCGTTGTTTGGACTGTCGTCTTTTATTAATTTTCTGAAGGGCACTTTACCATTAGTTTATCGTATGCCTGCAAAGGGTTCTTTCAAACTATGTCCCTTGGCCTACTCTTACTTTGATTGTGCATTTGGATTTACTTGATTAATAAGCCATTGAGCATGCAAATTTATTGGTTACATTTGATTCTATAAGGGTCATGATTGATTTTGGTTTTATATATGATATGATCCTTATTATTTTGGGCTCTTGACTTATTAATTTTATGAGATATTTTGTCATAATGATTTATAAGACTTTGATTACTATGCTATGAGCACATGATCAATATATGAGTTTTGATTTCAGTTTGAAAGGCAAAGGTTTGAAGTTATGAAACCCCGATCGGGTAAACTTTTGGTTTGATAGTCTAAATTTATGCAATGGCACGATTGGATTAACATTGGTTTAAACGTTTGTTTTTGATTTAATGATTTATACGATGGTGCGTTGGTTAACTTTGGGTTTTGATTGAATGGTTTTAAGTTATCCATTGATATAACATATGATATGGCGCGTATTAATCGTAGGTTTGATTCTATGTTTGTGGTTTCAAACAATACTATGGCGAGTTGATACATTGACCACCGCCCAAACTATCCGGTTGGCCGATTCATATGGTTTTAACGATTTTATGTGGATGGAATAGCACTGTACTGTGCCATTATTACCCTGCATGGCGGTGGTAATCCCACCACCTTCGCACGCATACAATTAATCCTTGCCTCTTTGAGCGCTGCAGCTGTTAGCCATAACCATTTTTGACCCTGTGTATCATTTTGTTCGATTCAAACCCTACTATGCACAAAAGCCATGGCTCCAGTCGTAAGGGCCGAGCCCAACGGGTGCCAAGCATTGCTAATGTTTGATGGCGCTTATAGCGACCTGGAAAAATTTGGGTGGCTCCCGTTCATAAGGAAATTCGATGGTTATAACCCTAGCGTGGCTCGGCAATTTGCGTTATCATTCGATGGCTGCCGAGCCAAAGTTGGAGATGTGCAACTTGAGATTAATGAACAGTTTCTTGGCTCGGCAACCAGTCTTCCTGTTACTGGACAGAAGTGGTCGAAGAGTTGCAAGGTGGATGATGTCCCATGGACATTGTTATTCCAATCTCGAATGGTGAACTCCTGCGACAAAGGTTTGCCTGCAAAAATGTTAAAACCACGCTGGCATGATCTCCTAATGATAATCAAGCAATTCATTACTTACGAGGGCAGGTACGGGTTCGTTTTCTTGTTTCACCTTCATCTATTGATGGTTTTTATGGGTTTCGAACTTAGTATGCCCCACTACCTACATAGAAGTTTGTTCAAGATGGCCAAAAGGTATAAACGTAGCCAAGCCGATACCAGCCTCTTCCATTTGGGGTTGATTAAAATGATTATGGTTTATGAGTTGGGGCTACGTCGTGACTGTTGGGGTGATTTTCTCAGTCGTAATGGCTTTGAAGAATCAAACCCTCCACAGGTTGATAAATCTATGGTGACCGAAACCCAGCCTATTCCCCCTGTGCCTTATAGCGTTTGGCTACCCAAACCTCTACCCGACCCACCTACGAACTTGCCTATGGCTGTGACCAAACAAGTCGATATTTCTAATCCCGCAACCAAAAAACCTAAAGCTAAAACTAATGCTAATTCTGAAGGAAAGAAAAATGCTCGGTTAATCTCTCGCATGGCGAGAAATAAACCGAAAACCCCTGCCAACTCTGAGCCTATCATGGTTAGCGAAGATTCCGATTCGGAGATTGAACGTTTTCTCGCAAACGAGTATCCTTACTCAGAAGGTCTGTGCGACAAAACTGCATATGACTTTGTCAAGAATTTACCACCTTGTTTGCGAGATGATCCTAACTTTCCTGGCATTGAACTACCTCGTGGAACCCTCGGTGACTCATCAAAACCCCCATCTGCTCAACCAACTGTTCCCCCATGCGATCAATGTGGGTTATGGTTGGAGAGATACTACCTAGATGTGCCGATTTTGCAATCCAGAATCCATGCTTTGGAAGATCAAGTGGCAAAGCTCACTGGTCGTAATGCGAAGGTGCAACCCACTGACAAGAAGCAACGAACAACGGGTTCAATTCTGTTCAAGAATGTCGAGTCAGCCACGGCAATTGTCAATTCGGAATTGGCATAGCCTCAACAACCTCGCTGGTATAACCTTCACCCATTTATATGGCACATTCATAAACTCTGTGTACATCATCGACCTGCTCTGTTACATAAACATGCATCGCTGTATATAACTTGTTTTGGTAAATAGAATTTTGTTATTGGATTTGGTCTTGATTCTATTAATCATAACAATGGATTTGATTGTGTTAAATTAGTTGTGATTGAATGTTCTGTTGTATTTATTATAGACAAGCTATTTTTCATTTCAAACCTTGAGACACGATTTATGAGACACATGGTTATCTGTTGCAATTTGATTTACATATCACTTTGACCAGCCTGGATACGGTTTGGATTTTGTTTAAAAAAAGGTTATGTTTTATATCGAAAATTGATACAAATCGTAACAATCATCCAACTTCTAGCCAGTCAATTCGTCGAGGCCAGTCGACCCTGTTCTTTTGTGAGTTGGAATGACAATGTATTTTCTGTTACGAATGGATTGGTAAAACAAAATGAACATACCCAAGATGATGAAATTGTTCTATAATTAGCTCAGACCCGATTTTATTTGATTGTTTCCTAGGTTATGGTTATCAATGCTGTTCGATTGTGACTGTGTTACACCCATCAATTGAAATCGATGATGATTTTTGGTCAATACTGTTACGCATGTTTCGTTTTGATGTATATCGTAACAGCCTTCCCGTATTTGATCAAAACAGAATGAATCTTATGCTTAATCTCTACAGCCTGTTGATGGAAACGACATGAAATCTATGTATATTGCTACAGCTGTAACATATATTCTGTGTTCTATGATATCGATTATAGTTATGTTGTGGCAAATCTTATTTGATATGGTTACTATCATGTTCGATTATGATTGTTTTGATTACGATGATATCGTATCTCATTCGATTTGATTCACTGTTTAATCTCGTTTAATTCGAAACAGGCTTGTCAAAGTTTGACCATGTTTTATGGTAACTAAAAACAGAGCATTCTTTACTCTGTTTCAATTGCATTTATTTTGATATGATTTGATTTAAATGATAATTTCACTTGAATTATTAATAATTCATTTTGAGGATTATTAAAAGATGATTCGATTTGATTTTATTTAAGTGAGATCTGGTCCTGTTGGCTATTCTTGACTAGCTACAGAATCAAATGATTCTGTAGCTAAGTCTATGGAGTCAATTTTTTATTGTTTTCTTAATAAAATATCCTTCTAATTTGATCTTTGTGTTCTATTGCAGGCAAATTCGAATTGGCAATAGATATGATGAGCAGTTAGGGGATGTTTTACAGATTCTACTTGCATTTTATTTCCTTAGTTTAGGTGATTTTGGGATATCTCCCAGATTGTGTAAAACTATTTGATATTATCCACAAGGAAGTTTTACCTTGTGAAGAAACCTATATATACTTATGATTTTTGTAATAATCATCATCCTCATTCGTGGGAGAACAAGGATATGGAGTTCTGTTACAGACTGGAGCAGAATTGATGTTTTGTCATAGCTTTTGCTTTTCAATATATCAACATTTTGTTTCAAGTTTTGTATATCACTTTGTTTATGGTTTATGATTACTTTAGMTATCTAAATCAAATTCAAATGATATAATTTTAKTACTGTTATCTATATCTTGTCTCTTCCAAATAGATTAAAGACATAACAATTATTAATTCATTTTGTGAATGATAGCTTTGTCTTCTTCATAAATTGAATTGTTATATATAAGTTTTCTGCATAATAGGTTTCCCTTATTGCAGAGATTTATCATCAGGAGATTGTTATGATTTTCTTTTATGTCTTGTTTGTCCTGTAAAACACTTCAAGAAGCAGAACAACCTATCGTTTACGAGAAGCTTAAGGACTAAACGGTGTGAATTTCTTCCTCCAACCAGCTTAGAAGTTATCATACGTAGGGCAGACTTGGAGCGTTTCCAGGTCAATTAGTTTGTTGTTTATTGTTTTTATTAAGTAGTTTAATATAGATATAAGTTTAATTAGATTTATATTAGATTGTTTAATTTCAGTAAATATATTAGATTGTTTAATTTCAGTAATGTTTGTTTCTTCTTCATAAAATATAAAAAATAAGAAAAGAGATTCTTGGCTGTCTTAGGGCAGAATACACATGATTTTTGCAGGTTTTGATCAAATCTATAGGTTGTTCATAGTGTACATTTGTGAATAAGAAATATTTTAGCTGATAATTAGATAGTTGATTTGAGTTATTACAATAGTAAGTAGTGGATTGTATAGAATAAATAGTATTTAGTTTATTAGTTCCTTTTCTTTGTTTTATTAGTTTCTAGTTTCCTTTATTTTAGTTAGTTTCTTGTATTTAGTTATAGTTTAATTTGTTTATTAGTTTAGTTAGATTACTTAGATCAGATCAATTCTCTCTTTGGTTTTCTTAGAAGACCTTAGAGCGGCCAACGGAGCCGTTAAACTCGTCAGGGTGGTCCATTCCAAACGGCTTGGGTTATTTAGACAACCTCGGACCGGTTCCACTCTCCCAGTTGACGGACGGTCAATTTCGCCCGTCAACAGAGTGGGATTTTAACATATAAATTTTTAAATTCCTTGACAATATCAAAGTTAGGGTATGCATCTAGTTTTTCTATCATTAATCTCTCAAGAAACGGGGGAGGAGGAATTACGTCCTCATCAGGATTTTGTTGCTCGACTGTGTTCCCCCCTGCTCTACTTCTTCCGTTATGACCACAGTCGAGGGTGTTATTACTGGTTGCATATTATTTTCATTCTCTTTCTCTTGGTGAATGTTACTTTCTTCATGATAAATTATGTGCCCTGACCTCAACTAGAGTTCGTTGCACCCTACAGAGTTGATTTCACTGTCCAAATTCTCAATAATTTGCACAAGCTGGGCTGGTCTATTATTAGGATTTGGGTTGGGTTGAGATGGTAATTGAGGGATAATTTGAGGTTGAGGGTTCTGGGGTAATTGGAGTGGATCTTTTAAAGTGGGATGAGCTTGAGGATCCATCCCCATGGGTTGATTGGTCATCCCCATGGGGCGCTGCCAGTTTTGATTCCAATTGGGGGCTTGAGAAGCTGTGTTAGTCCAGTGTGAAGGATAGGGGTTATTATTTGAATTCTTCCAAGATGGGATAGGGTATTGCGAGTTAGGCCAAGTAGGATTTTCAGTTGGTTGATTTGACCAGGTGGGATTTGCAGCTGGTTGATTTGGCCAGGGTGTAGTAGGATATTGCTGGGACTACCAGGTGGGGTTAGCAAATGGTTGGCCCTGCCATGCATTTTTAGAATTATGCTACTGATTATACTGCCTAGAAAAGAAAGAGGAAGGATCTTGTAGCATACCTGGGGGACAAGCCTACCATTGGTGACACTGAGCCATCATATATACTGGTTTTGTTTCCTCTTCTGCTTCCTTAAATACAACTTTTAGTCCTAGGAGCGATGGGCATTTCTCTATTGTGTGGTATTTGGAACAGATGGCGCAAACTCGAACCACATCCTAAGGAAATTCCCTCGGACCATGTTTCTTTCTGCATCAATGGAAAAATATGGCCAATGACTGTTATTCTTCTGCTTGTTTCTATTTAACCTACATAACATCCAATTGTGTAGTCAGAGTACTCAAAATGTCAGTTTTAAAATTTTCTAAAAGATTACCAACTTCTGTTCGGGTGACACCCCCACTAGTAATGTTGTTATTTCTGGTGAGGGGAGCCCGCATTACCGATCTGGTCCATGTACTTCCATGTGAACACCTAATGCACAATTGGATAATGCTATCATAAGTTTCTTGATAAATATCACATTTCCCCATTAAATTCAATGTTTCTACCCATTCATCCTTCATACCCTTTATCAGAGTGGCTTTAAGTACCTCACCTGGTAGTGTTCCGTAAGGTGATCTTTGCAAATTATATTGAAACCTTTCAACATATTCTTCTAGTGTCTCATTTTCTTTTGTACTCATTTGAAAGATTTCATCTTTTAGATCCCTGGTTCTACAATAATCTTGATATTTCGTCAGGAAGGCTTGTTTCATTTCATCCCATGAATTTATAGTTCCTCCTCCTAATCTCATAAACCAATGCAAATCTGATCCTTTCAAAGTGGAAGGGAATAAATTCAGTTTCCGGGGTTCATAGGTGTAATCATAACCTCTACACAGGACATCAAATTCGAATAAGAACGCATCAGGGTCTTCTGAGATTAATCCGTGAAAGGTTGGAATATTTTGTAATGGAATGGATTTCATTGGGGCATTAGCAACCAGATTGACTATAGGATATTCCAAGGTGGAAGTATGGGGTCGTGGTGGATTTTGTTGTTCCATTTGGTCAAAGATAGTCCAATAGCCTTCAGGGATTTCTTGGTCTGGGTGTTCTATTTGAGGTGGTTGATTATTTGGTCCCTTAGGATATTTAATGGCGCTGCCTATATCTGGAATTTTAGGTGTTCCTTCTCCTATCAGAATCACAGGAGATCCAAGTTCAAGTGGTGGTAGGTTTGCCTTAACAACTCCATTGGTCTCGCCTTCTTCTTCTTTCAAATTACAGGAATTTCCCTCATCCGAAGGACCGAGAGGCGGGGTATGTGTATTTTGGAATATTTGTTCAGTACCTTCAGTTTCACTATGAACCTCAACATGAGCTGCATTTGGTGAATTTACTGCTTGAGGGATTCGTGTGGATCCTTTTCTAGGTCCAACCGAAGCTTGAGATTCAACTTTTAAGATAATTTCGTCTATGTAAGTGCTTCTTCCAGGGGGCACCGAGCCCTGATATTTTGTATTTTTTGGTGGGGCTTTTGGTTTTTTAGGTTCTTTCTTCTTAGTCATACACACTCACACAAAATTCTAAGTACCTATACAACCTCATGCATCAACTGAAGGTAGGCATTGGCACAATCATTTTACTTGTTGCCTACATAGGTTATTACCTTCCATTTTCAATACCGAATCCTCCAGAGACACAACCTATGCTATCTTTGACATTATCCTCGACAACAATGCCAAAATGTTGGGCTATGAAGATGTCCTAAAAACAACCTTAGTTTAACATTAATTTATCAACCATGGATTCGTCTTTTCTTTCAAGAATATCAAAAAAGTCTATGTAGATATCTGTAGAGGTTAAAATCCTGTAGTCAAAGCAAATCTGAGTTTATCAATACTCAAGTTCTTCACACATTCATTAAAACTCTGAAACTAAGATCTTACTCAGCATAATTTTAATCTAATAAATAACATGTTGTGAATTAAAGGCATTAACCAATCTTGTTGAATTCATCTAGCTAAGAAACAAGAATTTAACCTATGAAAATACTTAATAAACCAATCTATCAACGATTGTCTAACCTGTTGGAAAATAACAACTTAAGTACTGTAAAATTGAGAAGGAACAACAAATGCAGAATTAAGCGAAAGGAACAACAACTGAAAATTTAATAAAAGGAACAACGCGTGTGAAAATGAGAGGAAATTTCAAGCAATCAACTACAACAATGGGAAATTGAACAACAATCGATAACCTAATGAAACTGTTGAGATTCAACAAGAAGATCCTAGTGAAAATTATACACCTACACTAGGATGGAACCTCAGGCTATTTTTAGGTGGAAGTCTATTTTTAGATGATGAGAAAATTCTATTTATAGATGGTGAGCGAATTCTATTTATAGATGTATGTCGACTATTATTGTCCCTTAATAATAGTTGGATGATAAATATTAATCTATTCTCAATGAGCACTTGGAAATAGTTAATTGAAGTGGTAAATCAATTAGCTATAGGAAATTTGAGTTCAAAGGTTGATTGGTGGAATATGCAAGTCGAATTAGTTGTAACTAAGTGATTCAAAGTTGTAATAGAGTTATATGTGTAGTTATGTGAGTTGTAAAGTAGTTTAACTCAGTTAAGTGAGTTAAGATCAGTTGTAATATCTGTAACTGAACTTACACTAGTGAGAGATCAGTAAATTAATTATTAATTAATTCACAATCAATGGTCTCACATGCAAATGAAGATTTACCATTGTTAACTACATGCATGTCAGATCCAGTGGAGACCCAGTTGAGATAATAGGTGAAAGGGACAATTTGACTATCATTTGTGACATTAGTGAGTTCACTCATGAAACCACACACAATGGATGTTCCCATGAGGAATGCACATCCTAGGCAAGAGGGATTCATTCATTGCAGGGATTTCCATTAGCAGGGATTTTGGAAGCAGTAAATTGGCACATGAATTTGTCAATTTTTCTATGATAGTGTGAGATGATTGTATATTGTACTGAGATCTCTTGGATTAGATTTTTGTATGATATTTTTTCATGATCCATGATATATACGTAATATATGATAGTGGGGTTTTTATCTTTATTCTTTCCTGGTAAAACATCTGTGTTATGTGTGATTGATCTCTCTTCTTGATATTGCAATTGGCGATCGTGTTTTAAATTCCGCAAGAATTTTAGTAGAAGAGATTATGTATTTAACATTGGAATATAATTGTTATATCAGGAGAATCCAGACAATACATAATTTTTATTAAAATTTCTACATGGTATCAGAGCGCAGAAGATTGCAAAAGCTGAGTTTGTGATTGAATAGAATTTGAATTTGCAGAAAGACTTTCTTGGTGCTACAACTGATTCAAGATCAAAATGGATTTCAATGGCTTGAGGTTAGAGTATGCACTCGAGGGAAACTCAAAATACATTGCTTGGAAGGACAGGATGGAGGCAATACTTGAAGACAATGGCTTGAAGGAATTCATTGACAAAGATGTTCCTAAGCCAGATGTTGCAGACGTTGCAAATATTGATGCATGGAAAAAGAAAGTGGCAAAGGTGAGGAGGATCCTGTTGGAGGGAGTACGAGACCACATTGTCTCAAGCTTTCATGGGAAAGTCACATCATATGAAATTTGGAATAATTTGACGGATCTATTCCAAAACAACAACGACCATAGGAAATTGGTGCTCAAAGATAAGCTCAGGAAGATCAAGATGGAGAAGGGCGACTCCATTCCAAAATATCTCATGAAGTTTGTCCAATGTCGGGATGAGCTGGGGAGTGTGGGAATAATAGTCGCTGATGATGATTTGGTGAGATTGTCTCTCCTAGGACTTCCCAAGATTTGGCACAGTTATCAAGACTTTGTCAATGGAAGAGAAAAATTGCCAGATTGGGAATGACTATGGTCGGATCTAGTGCAAGAGGAGTTCAGGCGGAACACCAGAGATGGATCTTCATCAAAGCATGATGATGAAGAGGATTGTTCTTTGTATTCCATGGCAACGAAAGGGAAGGGGAATAAATTCCATTCAAAATGCGAGTCTAAAGGAAAGAAGATGGATTTGTCCAAAGTGAAGTGTTTTCGCTGTCACGAACATGGGCATCTCACTACTAACTGTATGCAGAAGAAGAAGAAGAAGGTTGATGGAGCTGCAGCTGGTGAGGCCCTTGTCTCGCAATTTGAACTTGACTTCTCCTTTATCTCATGCATGGAATCAAGTGCATTGGGATCAGTGTGGTATTTGGATAGTGGCGCTTCCTTCCACATGTCAGGAGATAAGGAGATTTTCAATGACTTAGAGGAGAGAGATCTCAAAATGCATATTGAAATGGGCGACGATGGATGATACAATGCGACTGGCATTGGTACCATTACCTTTCATAGGGAGTCAGGTAAACCATTTCAATTGAAAGATGTTATGCATGTTCCAGGTCTGAAGAAAAACTTGGTCTCAGTTGCAATGTTGGAGGACAAAGGATATGACGTTGTTTTCAGCGATGGAAAATCTTTCCTGCGACATAAAACAATGGTTCAAGTCAAGAAGATAGGAATTCGAGTTAAGAATATCTACAAGCTGGAGGTAGTTGTCTACACTGCCATGATGGGCAAGGTAGAAAAAGTTGTGAGCCGGGATGAGGGTGAATTATGGCATAGGTGATTGGGCCATCTTCATCATGGAGCCTTGAAAATCATGCAACAAATATATACTGGACTTCCAATGGGAACACTTGCTCAGTTAGATTAGTGCAAGGGTTGCACCATGGGGAAACCTTGCTTCGGTGATCTTGGAGAGAGTTCACACAGACGTGTGTGGACCATTCTCGGTTGCTTCAGTAACAAAACATAATTATTATGTTATTTTTGTTGATGACTTTTCTCATAAATGTTTGATCTTATCCATGCAGAAGAAGGATTAAACATTCTCAAAGTTCTGTGAGTTTAAATCATTGCTGGAGAAAGAGTTGGGGAAGCAAGTGAAGGCTCTGAGGAGCGATAATGGTGGAGAATAAATCTCTAACAAATTCAAAAAATTCTGCAGCAAAGAAGGAATTTGAAAATAACTAATAACGCCTCATAACCCACAACAAAATGGGGTCACAGAGAGGAAGAAAAAAAATGATCGTGGGTGCAACACGAGTAATTTTGCATGATCAGGGCCTACCAATGCATTTGTGGGTGGAAACATGCAATACTATGGTTTATGTGCAAAACCATTGTCCTCATAGAGTACATGGAATGAGTACACCTAAAGAATCTTTCACTGGTAAGAAACCTGATGTTTCTCATTTTAATATTTTTGGCTCATCTGTTTATGTGCATGTGACCAAGAACGCGAGGAAGAAGCTGCAACCAACTGCTGAAGTTGGGATATTTGTGGGGTACACAGAAACACCCCATAATTATCGTGTGTATTTTCCTAATAGTAAGATGATTTTTATGCAATGGGATATAAAATTCGATGAAGGGAAATCCATGCGGTTGTCGCTTGAGAGGGAGCTAGACTTGCATGCAGAGGAGGAACTGTTGGTTCCCAAAAATGAGTCTCAAGATGTGGATGAACCACATAACGAGGTTCATGGAGTGGAGGAAGCCACTCATGCAGAGCCATCCATCATAAATGGCATAAAACACACCATGGAAGCTAATAGATTGAGACTGGATGCTGCACAGAATGTAGGAGCCCCTACTTCACAACGCAGACAGAGACAGTCTCCTGATCGATTTACTAGATACATGGCTCTGATGAGAAAATGTATTATGACTGAACCATATTCCTTTCAGGAAGTAGTGCAAGATCCCATTTGGTTTGATGCAATGGTGGAAGAGTATGACTCCATTGTAAAAAAAAATGCATGGGAAATTGTCCCAAGACCGGTTGACAAATCAGTGGTAGGTTCGAGATGGATCTACAAAGGTAAGCTTTTAATCATTGTTCTTTATGTTTATGATTTAATAATGACTAGTGATGAGTAGTCGATACACTCATGCAAGGAGGACCTTGCAAAGGAGTTTGAGATGAAGGATATGGGTCTCCTTCATTATTTCCTTGGATTGGAAATATGGCAGCGAGATGGTGAAATTTGTGTGTCTCAAGAAAAGTATGCAAGGGAGATATTGGGTAAGTTTTACATGGAGGGTTGCAAACCCATGGATACTCCTCTTCCAGAAAACTGGAGGAAAGAGGATGCTACCTCTGGAGAGATAGTGGATGCTACTTTCTATTGATAATTAGTGGGTTTGCTAATGTATCTAGTGAACACGAGACCAAACATTTTCTATGCAGTTAACCAGCTGAGTCAAGCGATGGTTAAGCCTACCAAGCTCTTTTGGAAGGAATGAAAGCATGTCCTGAGATACCTAAGGGGCACATCTGAGTATGGATTATGGTACAAATAGATGGATGAGGTGAAGTTGCATGGATTCACGGATGCAGATTGGGCGAGTAGCCCAATGGACAGAAAGAGAACATCAGGGGGGATATTTAGTATCGGATCTACAACTGTTTATTGGTAAAATAGGAAGCAAAGATCCGTGGCACTCAGTTTAGTGGAAGTGGAATACATGGAAGAGAGTCAAGCTGCATGTGAGGCTATCTGGATGAGAAAGATATTGGTTGGTTTGTTTGGTTCTCATTTAGATCCGACAATGATTCATTGTGATAATCAGAGTTGCATTAAACTCTCGATTAATCCTGTGTTTCATGATAGATATAAGGATATAGATATTTGGTATCATCATATCAGATATTGTGTGCAGTGGAAGATCATGTTGCTTTAGTACATTTCTATAGAAGATCAAGACGCAAACATTCTGACGAAGGTGCTCACCAGGAGCAAATTCGAATACCATAGAGATAGGATCAGGGTGAAGGATAATCCCTTTCTTGTTGAGAGGGAGTGTTGAGATTCAACAAGAAGATCCCAGTGAAAATTATGCACCTACACTAGGATCGAACCTCAGGCTATTTTTATGTGGAAGTCTATTTTTAGATGATGAGAAAATTTTGTTTATATATGATGTCTATTTATAGATGGTGAATGAATTCTATTTATAGATGTATGCCAACTATTATTATACATTAATAATAGTTGGACAATAAATATTAATCTATTCTCAATGAGCACTTGGAACTAGTTAACTAAAGTGGAAAATCAGTTAGCTATAGGAAATTCGAGTTCAAAGGTTGATTGGTGGGACATGCAAGTCAAATTAGTTGTAATTGAGTGATTCGAAATTGTAACAAAATTATATGTGTAGTTGTAAAGTAGTTTAACTCAGTTAAGTGAGTTAAACTCAGTTGTACTAGTTGTAACTGAAATTACACTAGTGAGATATCAATGAATTAATTATTAATTAATTCACATGCAACTGAAGATTTACCACTGTTAACTACATGCATGTCAGATCCAGTGGAGACTTAGTTGAGATAATAGGTGAAAGGGATAGTTTGATTATCAATTGTGACATTAGTGAGTTCACTCATGCAACCACACACAGTGGATGTGCCCATGAGGAATGAGCATCCTAGGAAAGAGGGTTTCATTTATTGTAGAGATTTCATTAGCAGGGATTGTGCAAAGGAGGCAGGCTGTCTGGAAGCAGTAAATTGGCACATGAATTTGAAATTTTTTTTATGATAGTGTGAGATGATTGTATATTGTACCGGGAGCTCTTGGATTAGAGTTTTTTATGATATTTGTTCATAATCCATGATATATACATAATATATGATAGTGGGGTTTTTAGCTTTATGCTTTCTCAGTAAAACATCTGTGTTATGTGTGATTGATCTCTCTTCTTGATATTGCAATTGGCGATCGTGTTTTAAATTACACAAGAATCTTAGTATAAGCGATTATGTATTTAACAATGGCATATAATTGTTAGATCATGAGAATCCAGGAAATACATAATTTGTATTAAAATTTCTATAGAAACATCTATCCTCTGTAAAATAACATAACCAAATTATAAAAACATCAACACACTCACACATTTATCTTAACTGTTGCAAAGAGATTTAAATCATAGAACTGAAATCAAATTGATACGATTATAGATTGAGACAGTAACTCCTTTCAACTGGGCCCACGATATTCAGAAGGTACTTCTACTAATAACTCAGTATGCAAAGATGGTAAAAACAATAAAATCTTCTATTAATTCCATGTCTGGTAAAACATTTACAATGGTCTGCTTGCACATAGCAATTCAAATATTCGAATGCTTGGATAAATTTCTTGGATGTTTCTCTATGGTTCATCACCCTCTATATATTACAATGGTATGGGCAAACTAATCTATCCCGAGGATCAAGAGATCCTCAGGATTGCGTTTACTATTTATAAAGATTACAAAATATAGAATCAATCTTCCTCAAAACTGCTTTGCGTCTGATTTTTTCGACCTCCAATAGTCTACGCATCTTCATAATCCTCTTAAATATCTTGATTTTAACAACAATTGTCCATTTTTTCAATAAGATCAAACAATTCAAACCGAAATTCAAAAATTATCTAACATCACTCAATAACATTTCTAGAATACTCTTTAATCATTTTCTTTCTTAATTATTTCTTATTAATGGAAAAGTCAATCGAGATTACATCATAAACCATGGTAATAAGGAGGATATTTTTACCTTTTTATCAACTCAACAGGTGGTCAACAGATACAGAGGGAGTAAATGGCTCCGAAGATTGTACAGACTCAGAAGGAGTTAAGTTTCAGAGGGAGCATGCAGGCTCAAAATGAACCTGATCTCAGAGAGAGTCAAATGGCTCATAGGGAGAGTTGATAATTCATATGGAGTTCCCCCTCAGGTTTAGGTGCGAGAGAGACATCTTCCAAGAATAACAAAAATGTGTCATGAGTTGAGGAGGCCAAATATAAGCTTCAGAGGCAAGAGGATTCTAGGAGATGTGAGACCTCTTGGGAGGATCCACTTGTTTTAGTAGGATTTTCTACAATGATAGAGGAGTCAGCTAGTTAGGAGGACTGGGGTATGGGTTTTTTCCTTAGTCACAGAGGGAGAAACCAATGAGGCAACAAGACAACAGATTTAAGAGGATGCCATGGTGGAAGAGTATAAATCCATCATGAACAATGATGTGTGGGAAATTATTTCTGAGACCTAAGGAGAAGTATGTGGTGACTTATAAGTGAATATATAAGATCAAGCATGTGACAGATGGAAGCATCGAGAAGTGAAAAGCGAGATTTGTGGTGAAATTATTCCCTCACAAAGAGGGAGTGGATTATGAGGAGACATTCTGCTCCAGTTTCCAAGTACACTTCCATCAAGATTATCATTTCTCTTGCTTCAGTGATTGGTTGGAAATTACATCGAATGGTTGTGAAAGACAATTTTCCTCAATGGTTTGATTGAGGAGGAACTGAACATAGAGAAACGTCATGGCTTTGTGATACATGGTAAGGAGTCTCATGTTTTCATATTGAAGAAAACATTGTACGGACTTAATCAAGCACCCAGAGCATGGTACTCCTGGATTGATGGAAACTTGATGCGTTTGGGCTTCACCAAGAGTGATGCAGATCCAAAACTTTACTACAAGGTTGTATATAGTGATCCAATGATCTTGCTATTTTATGTTGAGAAAAGTGGCTCATTGACAAGTGTAAGAGGGAGTTGGCTTCATATTTTGAGGTGGAGGATCTTGACCAAATGTACTATTTCTTGGGATTAGAGGTGATACATATATCATATGAGATCTTCCTTAGTCAGGGGATACTAATGAGATTTGATATGATGGACTGGAAATCCATGGATATACCTATGGAGATAAATCTAAATAAGTTGAATGATTTTTTTTTAGATTCATATTTGGTGGATCCCACGATGTATAGATAGTGGATTGGATCCTTGATAATTGCTTTGTAGTGAGAACCTTGAGCCAATATTTGGTTGAAGCCAAGGAAATTCCATTGGGTTGCAGGGAAGTATGTTCTTAGGTACCGAAATGGTACGGTCGGATATGGTTTGTTTCAGGTGGTGAAGTGAGGTTGTATGGATATACAAATTCTGATTGGGCAAGGAGTGCAGTAGATAGATTGAACATCGCAGAGTGCTACTTCAACTTGGGACCAGTTATAATTTCTAGGATAAGTAGGAAGTAGGCTTCTTTACACCGAGTACAAAAAAGATGAATTATATCACATCCAATGTCATAAGTCGTGAAGCAGTGCGACTTCAAAATATTCTTGAAATACTTCATCCGAAACATGGTGTAGAAGGGAGCAGTGAAGCTCTAGTACATATCCACAGAAATGCAGACTGCATACATTGTCACTAAGCCTTTGTCTAGAGAAAAGTTTGAATACTTCAGATACAATCTTAGCGTGATGCAGGATGTCTCCCTCATTGAGAGGGAGTGTTGATGTTTGGGTAGAATCGGGCATACATTCTCCTGGTATTGGTCATGATGATTTGACTAGTGGAGAATGGCCCTGGCGTAGTCTTCGAAGGATAGAAGACTCAAGGTGTTGATGTTTCTCCATGAGACAACATCAGAAAATCATTCACTCATAGGGGTGTACTCATGGTGAATGGCCGAGGCATAGTCTTCAAAGGACATAAGACTCGAGGTGCTAGTGTTCCTCTAGTGTGTGGTAGAATCAGGAAAACATTCATCCATAGGGGTGTACCTATGGTAAATGGCCCTGGTAAGCATTGGAAATACCTTATCTTATATTGGGATGCAAACCAAGGGAGATAGGATACATTTATCACAAGGGTGTACTTGTGGCAAATGGGTCCATGCATAGTCCTTTCCTTGATCATGACAAGTGATATGGACTCGAGGTTCTTGAGTTTCTTTCCACATGTCATATAACATCAGGCTGACATTCACTCACATGGGTTTACTTGTGGTGAATGGACGTGGTGTGGTATTTGTCCTTAGTCATGGTGATTTGACAAGGATGGGTATAATACCTGAGTTGCTAGACATAGTTGTGTGGATATGGATCATCAACATGGCTCATGAGAAACTTTTCTATGAAATAAGAAATCCAAGAAGACAAGGAAGTGTCAAGAAAACCATTGAAGAAGAATCCAAAAAGCACAAGAAGAAAAGAGAAGCCAAGAAGACAAGTCAAAGACCATTAAAATATTAAAGAAACCCAGGAAAATAAGTAAAATAATTATTGTGGAAAAAAGAAGAAGTCAGCCAAAAAATATGACTCAAATCACTATATATAAAGGCTGGATCATTTCATTATTACACATTTCACTTAGCTCCTAATCCAGTGCACAAGTGTAGAAACCGTTGCAGTAGCAGTTGCAGTGCAATTGTAGTAGTAGTTCCAACAAATTCTTCAAGGAGCATCTTAGTAGTTGTTTTGGTGGTGCGCTATCTTTGTCCAATGATGCACCATGCTTGAGGGTTCTTCCTCACACTAGGGTGCAACTTTCTATGTGCTTGGATTCTTCATTTTTATGGTGATGTATTTGTGAACTTGGATTAAATTTATTCTAGAGAAAATTTTGTTGGGTTTTTCTCCCAAATTTGGATTTTCCCAGGATAAATCTTTTGTCTATTGTGCATGGCTATCTCTCTGTGTTTCTATCATTTTCATTTCACTTTTTATTTCAGTTGAAATTTTCAGTGTGTAATTATTCTATGATAACAATGGCATTAAAATCTGTTTGAAATAATAAGGTAATAATTATCAGATCTGGAAATTAGAAAAGTCAACAACATGAATGTGATATATGATTGATCTTAAGTGTTTTCATGGTTTTTGTGTGATTTGTATCTTTGAGCTAATATGGTTACAAGAAATAAATAGTGCAACCTTGGTGAAGGGATTTGACCCACACGACAAACTAATCACTTTCATTCATTGGCATAGACAACTTTGTTGAATGGTTGAGAAATTTAATGGATCTTGTCGCTTCACAAAATTCAAAGTTGCCATCACTTAGAGGGAACAATAAATATCCTAATAAAATTGATCTCCTGTTTCTCTTGAGGATTTGAATTGACAAAGGAGGGAAACATTTCCTTGGAAAACATGCAAGAAATTACGGAATTAAAGGACATATCCCACCAATCAAGGGATTGATTGGATGGGATAGATAAGATTCCTTTCAAGTACAAATAGAGGATAGTTTATATATTAGCATATATAGTATTTTTATCTCTTTTTCCTTACTATTGTTCAAGCTAGTTTGAATTGTAGTCAAGAGGCAAATTTTCGCCCTCATGTTACATGACAATTTTTGAAAATGAAACATAGTTTGTTGAAGGCCTAAGTGTTTGAGTGTATCTAAGGGTTCTAGGAACTTCCATGAGTAGGGCCCACTCAAGTAAATTCCTTAGGAACCCCTATCATCATTTTAATTCTTGTTTTTTATTTTTGTTTTACAAGTACACGGGCCTTTATAGAAAACAAAGTACTAGTTTATATTTACTTTGTTTTCAAGCAATGCTTTCATTTCCTATATTTCTTTAAACACCAATTTAAATTCATGTCTTCCTTTGATTTAATTTAAATTACAATGTTCAATAACTTGATGTGGATCCTATGAATCAAGCCTATGGTAATTAGTGTTGTAAGGACTGACTAATCTAGCAATAACACAGAGTCATTGGTTCAAGAAACATTCTCATTTAATTGATTTATCATCTAAGAGGCAGTGACCCTATAAATTCATATATATTTTACATATTGTATATAGAGATATGAGTGAAATTCATTGACCCAAGCACATGAAGAATGAATTAAATGAGCTATCAAAGTTCATAATTTTCTTTGTCACATTTTTTCATTAAGAATTTTAGTTAAGATTTGACCTTTGCAATTTGCATATATAATGCACAACACCTCATACGTTTTCACAATCCCTAGGTTGATAATTAAAGTGAATTTTAGGGATTCAATATATCTTATTGTAATTCTTTGGTCCACCACTATTTTGGCACCATTGTTGAAAGAGGTTGGCAAAATTTTCTTTAGTAGCAATAAAAAATTTTGAAAAAAATAACAACATGCATATTTAGATTGCATACATCGACCTAGAGATAAAAAATCGAAGTGTTCTACCAAAAAAAAATGTTTTTGGTGTAGTTGATGCAAAAATAGTGGCAAGTTACAACATCAAGAAGGTTTTTAAGTAGCTTGTTGAGAAAAACCAAACAAACATACAAAAAATCATCAAAGAATTTGTTGAGATACCTGAGGAAAGAGAGCACATTTTTGTAGGGATTTTCATCAATTATTTTTATAGGAAAGGGGTTGAAGATAGAGAGGAATATCCATATTTAAAAACAATGGCAGAATAAAGGAAGGATCATCCTGCAATATTTCAATTTCTAATTCAGGAAATTGATGAGGAAACAAGGATGAAGAATATAAATATTTTCTCTTACCCATTTTTATGGGCTTACTACTAAAGACCCTGATACTTTTATTTCTGAGTTTGAGGTTCTCTGTAGAACCTATGACTACACATCTAATTTTCAAAATGATATCTTTCCCTCTATAGTGAAGGAATCATATTTAATATGGTTCATAAGCTTAGAAGGAAACAACATCAGAAATTAATATAAGATGAAGCAGACCTTGATTGAAAAATATAGAGATTATTACAAAGCCAAAGATACTAGAGATGAAATATCTTGAAAGGTACAAGGAGACAATGAACCCTTGGAATATTATGAGGAAATATTCCAATTAAGCTATGAAAAAACTCATAGCTACAATTTGGATGGTGAATCACTTATACTAGTGCTTCTCTGGGGTGTAAAAGAAGACTTAATGGATACCTTGAACCTCCTTGCAAATGGTGACATATTTCAACTAACATATGACAATATTAAGAAAGTGTTAAATATCTAATCCAGATTTGTATGAAATAAAAGTAAGGGTAGAAGAAATTCCCACAATCATCAAAATTTGCAACAACAAGTCCCACAGAGAGTGAAATTGGAAATTTATTAGAGGACATGAAAAGTGTCATATTGCATCATTGGCTATGGATGTAGATACCATGAAAATTAAAAGGAATCAAGAAGGGGTTGACAAAACCTTGGTTTTTTTCTACCTTAAGTGAAAAAGAAAACATGAATGAATGCCCACTAAATAAAATGGAAGTCTATGGATTCTGGAATCTATGAGGTGGACCATCAAACAAGAAAATTCCCTTCTTTATTTGGTTTGAAGGCTATGTACCGAGTAGAGGACAACATGGATTAAATAGTATTCATCAATTAGAGGAGGAACGGGCCACCAAGAAAATCCCAATAAGGTACATTGTTGTTGATTGCAGCTTCATGAGACATTCTCCAGATCATTCTTCTCTGGAATGAGTTGAGATGTTTGTGAGAGAGCCCATGTGATGGGTGTGTCATACTCCTTTGGAATGATTTGAGATGATATGTGGTCTCTCATCATTCTCCTCTAGACTGAGTTGAGATGACTTGATATGGTCTCATGTCTGACTCCTATGGAATTAGTTGAGTCAACTTGAGATGGCTCTCCAGATGGTACTCATGTGGACTTAGTTGAGTTGATCTGTTGAGAGTGATGTCCCTATGGCTGAGCATAGGTAGACATGTCCCTAGTGGTTGAGCACTAGAGGATGTGTGGATCCCTTTCTATATTGTCTAAGAGTAAGATTTACTTTGTAACCCTAATTGTGTAAAGGGTACAGGTCGGCCCCACCATGTAAAGGTAATTAATATTGAGTCAAAGATTATTTATATTTTAAATTGTTCAGGTCGTCCCTATTGTTCCAAGCGACATGTCTATTGGTTGAGATTAGTCTTGTATAAATAAGAGATAGATCCCCATTATGGATCATCTCTCTCATACTCAACGCATGGTATGAAATTATCAGGACTGAAGTGTGCACTTTTGTAGGCACCAATTTTCTCAGTCATAGAAGCACCCTCTTATGTGCTAGGGTTTGGTGGTGGATGATGGATCTTCTCTTGGAAATATAAGCAAAGGATTGTTGGGTTTTTCCCTTGGTTGAGAAGGGTTTTCTAAGGATATTTCTAGTGTCTTTTGTGCATGGTTATTCTTCTTGTGATATTGGTTTACTACAACTATTGCATTGTTGTTACAGTTAGTTTTTATGGTTAAGTTCATGCTAAATAGAAAATAAACTACATGCTTGAGCTAACCATTAAAATTCAACATGGTATCAGAGCAGTTCCTGAAGAATACCATTGCAGAGACAAATGAAGGAATTCCATGGTAGGTTGAGGGATTCTAAAACCCTTACTACTGGTGTAAGGAAAGGGCCATACCTCCACTTAAAATCCTATGGTGAATTTCAAGGATAGGCGCAGGATTATTGGTAGCCATATGGGTCATAAAAGGCCTAACAAAGGTACTACCTACCCAAGGAAGGCCCCCTAACACCCTAGAAGAGACAATGGACCTGTAGCAATAGATTGGGAGACTAAACCAAGGCTCCTAGAATGTGTGGAACAACATCAAGGAGGAAGTCCGAACTAGAGTCATGTTATGTGTCAGTCCTAAGATCATCTCTGAAATCTGATCTGAAGCATTTTAGGCTAAATATGAAGTGTGTTATCGCACAATTTGCACTTTGATAGTAGGAAAGGTTAAAGAAGAGAAAATTGGTGTAACTGGAGACTAATCCTATCACTATCACCTAAATAGGATGTCTCTTTCTATTTAGGGTGGTAGGTTCAGGGGAGATGTCCCCAGTGACCTGGGGTTCTGAGAAGGCAAGGGAGAGTAGCTAGGTAAAAGGTCCCCTCTCACAAGTCACCACTGATCAGAAAGTATGGTTTAAATAACCAATTAATATGTAACATTCCAGAAGTGTACCTTCCCACAAAAAAGCAACAGAAAAACTATATGTTTGCAAGATCACTTGCTAGTTAGCACTTCATAAAACTGTTGAATTTATTAAATAAAGTAATTTGCTGAATATAATGAAGTAAATAGAAATCTTATAAAATCAATGTTTATAGAGAAATAATTCACATAAAATGTCTTAAGTCAAGCTTCAAGATGACTAAAAACCACTAACCATTGAAGTTATATCATTAGCATTTGATAGAAGCACATAAGACAAACTATAATTCAACCTTTACAATTTCTTTATGAGATTTTAATGTTTCATTAAATGGATGTAACTTACTTTAATAACAACATCAATGTAGGTTAGTAGATCAAGATATTCTAGGGTTAGAAATGTTGGACACACCTACCACACTTAGAGGGGGGGGGGTGAATGAGTGTGGGGATCTTTTTCCCAAAACTTCCCTCTTGCACAAAAACTCATCAATTAGCATTCGACATTTATTCATTACCCATTGATGTCATTTATAACCAGTTAGATGTGAGCACATATCAGCAACATATATCAACAATATATCATCAACAAGTCATCACCACAATGAACACAAAGAACACAAGATGTATGCACAATTTTATTTTTATTACAGACTACAATCCTTGGGGTTTATCAACAACAACTGAATAGAGTACAACTCTGTAAGAGAATCTGCTCTATAATGAAAGACTCAAATTACACCCTCAGCATCAACTGAGATGATGCAACAAACCTCAACAGATATCAATCTGTCAACAGGTACGTGACCTGTTAGTAGTGCAGCCCGCATGTGCACGCACCCTGGCTCACTACAGCCCGCGTGTGAATGCGACTAGTGTATAATGCAACAAGCGTATGCTTCTAAGAAACATGCTCAGATCCTCTACAAACTGCAATCACTTTCTCTTCTGTCTTCCACTGTCCAAAGTGACCCACAGCGAGTCACAATACATCCAATCTCTCCAATAGATTGCTCATGCTCCTCAACAAATCAATATGAATGCTATCTCAATCATGTATACACAACTAGTATACCATATCAATCATGTTACTATTGAATCACAAGAGTGTTGCTCACTCTATCAACCAAATCAACCAAACTGAGCCACATCATAGAAGCCATACCATGAATTCCCTAAGAATTCACAACACATCAAACAATAGTATCCATCAAGACAATAATGTAACCATACCGGTGTCTCAGTGATAGATCTGAGGACATATAATGCATATCTGGAACCTGCCTCATCATCCAATATCTTGGCACCAGCTCAAACACAAATCTCCATGATTTTATCTACTCCATGCTCCCTGTACATAGTCAGCCCATGTGTACACTCACCCTATACACAACTAGCCTATGTGTACATGCACCCTATACACAGACAGCCCGCGTGGGCATCAAAAAACAAGGTTTTCTGTGAATCTGAGAATTTTGCCGTCAAGATCTCCGACATTGACGAAACTTTGATGCGTCCATGAGATCCTCCTCTCGCTCTCTCCCTCAGAATAGATCTTAAATCATGCTCAAGAGATCCATCTCAATAAGAAGCTCTCACAAGAATCTCTCCATCAATAATCCAAAATATATTCACAAGAAGCTCTCCATTGATCCACAAAAAGGATTCTCACCAAATGTACATTTTACAAGAGATCCTAGCTTCTTATTTATACTTTCATATTCTAGGTCACTTAACCCATTTTTAGGTTACTTAACTCATTTCTAGGTCACTTAACCTATTTTCCTTATTTTAGGGTTAACCACTTTCCATGAATAGAAAGTTCTCCAATACTTTATCATTTAAATATTCCTTCTTGATTTTGTCACTTCATTTTATCATTTAAATAATCTTTCTTGATTTTGTCACTTTAATGTATCATTTAAATAATGATTTCTTCTTTTCAAGCACTTCGACTTCTTTGACCTTTTGGGGCTTCAATCCATCATATGGGGGTCCTTCAACTTCGTAGAGACATAACTCTCAAACCGTGAGGAGTTATGTGACATTCCACATACCACCGGAAATGACATGTCAAGAACTATCCATCTAGAATAGTTTCACCAACAACTTCATTGATCTTCATCTCATTAATCCACATGCAAGCATGGGTCCTCCAACCGTTCTTCTAGGATAACTCAATCCGTAAAGCATCTTCCCATGAGGGATTTCACCATAAGGAGACCACTTTGGAGTTCATCCATTTGTGCACCTTATCAACCATGATAAGACAATAATGATTCATCTTTGCATCAATTCACCACTGCATCATATATATCAACTATGCATCGTGTAT
>ML820107.1:152955-177753 GCA_009831015.1 Picea engelmannii | reverse complement strand
TTATATTAGTAATGTTATTTTATTTATGTCGGCTTTAGGCCATTAGTTGTAATTATACCTCCTAGTCTCCTATATATACCAAGGATACATTTTCATTTTGAATCATCTTGTACTTGAACATTTAAGTGGGGTAAAAGGAGTTTGCCCCCTTCAAGAGGCTTATTATCTCAAATTATCTCTTTTCAAGGGGTTGAGTACTTTCTCTGAGGTTTTTCTATGCTATATTGATATTTGGTTCTTAACAATTTCCCCACGCCATTTATTGACTAGATAGTCGATGAATGTGCAGGTTGCGAAGCCTTTTCTTTCATGGATGGTTCTTCGAGATACAATCAATTACAGATCAAGCCCAAATACCAACACAAAACCACTTTCATCTTCCCGTGGGGTACATTAGCTTATTGGAAGATGCCTTTTGGTATGAAAAATATTGGAGCTATGTTTCAGCGAGCCATGTATTTTTCTTTCCACAATCTCAAACACATAGTCAAGGCTTATCTCGATGATTTAGCGTCACAATATTGCAAGAGATTTGATCATCCCACACACCTTTGACTTATCTTTGAGCAATGTCGCTACTACCAAATCCGCTTGAATCCAAACAAATACAACTTTTTCATAACATTGGGTCATATGTTAGGTTTCATAGTTTCAACAACAGGGATCATGGTCGATCCTCTAAAGGTTGAGGTGATAGTTCAGTTGCCTCCCTCGTGCATAGTCCCTCAGCTTCAGAGTCTACAAGCAAAATCAAACTTTTTACAACGTTTCATCGAAAACTATGCTGAGATCACAAAGGGTTTTATGTGTTTACTGAGGAAGGACATTCCTTTTCATTGGAACGAAGATGCTCAACACTCTTTCGAAGCATTGAAATGCTCCCTCACATCTACCCCTCTGCTGCGACCACCCAATTATAATAAATATTTCTTATTGTACTTGGTCACTGTGGAATTGACCATCGGTATGGTATTGGTTCAAGAGGATGATTTTCTCTCAGAATATGTGATTTATTACTTGAGCTGAGGCTTGGTTGGACTGAAACTCAATTATTCCCACATTGAAAAACTTGC
Organism: Picea engelmannii; assembly: GCA_009831015.1. Classification (NCBI taxonomy): domain Eukaryota; kingdom Viridiplantae; phylum Streptophyta; class Pinopsida; order Pinales; family Pinaceae; genus Picea; species Picea engelmannii. The sequence goes on along the minus strand of ML820107.1, from coordinate 176,680 downwards.
GTTGGCAATTGTTCATGCTGTCCAATGGTTCTGTCATTACATCTTGTTTCGCAAGACCACCATCATTGTCGTTGTGAATCTGTTTCAATACGTGTTGATATGACATGTGATCGACGAAAATATCAGTAGATGGATAGTTATCCTCCAGGAATTCGACTTGGATTTTGTCTCGGCGATATCCAAAAATTCATTGGTCTTTGTGGAACTCATCTTGGAACTTCCAGTCAAATCAGGTGATGTTATACCCAAGGAGTCACCTATAAAAGGAGACATCTTTTTGACCACATCTTCGGACCCCTGGTACCGATATATACTAGTATATATCCAAAATTTGAAGTTCCCCACCTCTTCTTCTCGTGATTAGCGTCACCATATACGCTACCAGGCCAAAAACTATCTCATACTCAAGGACACTCTGTATCATCGAGGTGTAGATTGCATCCTTCGCTGGTGTCCCACTCATGAAGAAGTGGAAATCATGCTTAACGATTTCCACACTGGATCATGTGGCATTCATTTGTTTGGGTTAGCAACAACCCAAAAGATTCTATTAGCCAATTACTTTTGGCCGACATTAATCAAATATTGTGTTGAATCGATCAAGAAGTGCGACTTGTGTCAGATCTTCTCTCGGAAGATGAGGGAACACCCCACTCCCATGTTTCCCATCATCACAGTTGGTCCCTTCACCAAGTGGGGGATTGATTATGCTACATGAAACCCCCCTTCCGAAAGGGGGCACCGTTATATCATCGTAGCAGTAGACTGCTTCACGAAGTGGGTCGAAGATATGCCAACGTTTAAAGATGATGGCGAGACAACAACTCTCTTTTTTTTTAACTAGATAATAGCAAGGTTTGACGTCCCGAGAGAGATTGTCACTGACCATGGCAATCACTTTTAGAAAAAAATGATGTCCGAGTTAACATCAAATCTTGGGTTGAGGCAAGATCATTCATCACCCTACTACCCACAAGAAAATGGTCAGGTGGAAGATGTGAATAAATCCCTTAAGACTATTTTACAGCGAACGATCAATTCGGCTAGATCAAATTGGCATTTTATGTTGTATTCGACATTATGGGCCTACCGAACGTCTGTTAAGACTGCAATCGATTTCTCACCTTTTCAACTTGTTTACGGGATGGAAGCAATCTTTCCTATAGAGTGTGATATCCCCTTTCTAAAGTTGGAAGTACAGTTATTGCCAGACACTTCACCACTTGAAGAGAATTTATTATATCTTGAGCAACTCAATGAGCAATGTCGGGATGCAGCCTTGGCTAACGAGGCTCATAAACAAAAAATCAAGTGTCAGTATGATCGGTCTGTCTGTCCTCAGATTTTCTCTGAAGGTGACCTTGTCCTAGTCTATGACCAAGATAAGGACCCCCTGGGGGTAGGAAGTTCAAACCCATGTGGTTCGGACCTTTCATCGTGAAGGAGCTTCTAAAGAAGGGCACTTATCGTTTGGTGGAATTTGAGGGAAATGCTTTGGCAGAGCCTAGAAATGGGCTCTACCTTAAGAAGTATTACTCGTAGGTAGGTCGCCTTGGGTGACTTCTTGTAACATATGTATAGTCTTATACATTTTATTTTTAGTTTTTGTCCTTTTGGTTTTATGGACGTGTCGTTTTTGATGTCATATTTTTCACTATGGTAGATGTCAATTGAATCATAGGTGTTCGTTGGGTTTGCGGATGGTGCTAGCCAACACACTCGGAGGCTTGCTTCTGTAGCTTAGGTGATTTTCACACCTCAGGGCCAGTTGCTATCTTTAGGAGGTATCTGTTTAGTTGACGCCACAAACAATGTCGTCGAATACAACGTAGTCTTAGAGTTTCTTCATGACACTTTGTCGCATGGTATCTCTCACCTCCGGGTCTACTTCGATGCTCAGCTGGTTGTGTCTCAGTTAAATGGGGTTTACCACATTTACGATCCTACACTACACCGACGGTTCCTTAGGGTACATCTCTTAGAATAAATATTTAATTACATTACATATATCCATGTTCCTAGGAGATTGAATCAAATCATAGATACTCTAGCTAATCATGTATTAGATTGGCATATTGCACACATGTAATAAAAAGCACACACACGCACATGTAAATACATTTGTAAAATAGATGTAATCCATAAGATGTAAAAAGATGTAAAATATCCATATATATATCAAAAAATATCTGAGTACATGGGTGGGTGACAACGCCTCAAAAATATGTCCAGTAAGAGTCATGGGGCTTATGCCCTCAAAAATATACAAAAAGTGCTCTCGGCACATAAGAAGTCTATCCTAGCTAAGGGCAGGGCATACTGGCCCTACCATAGTGAACACCAACGTTTGCCAAAGGCCGGAAGAGCTAGACCCAAGTCTATGGCACCCCAACTACGTGAGGTTGCATCGACGGTGGGAGATCCTCGATCTATGCCATAGGGACTATACGAGTGAGTGCGATGAGGTTCCACTCTATCTATCTCAATACTCTCTCAACCTCTTCGGCTGGAGGCCCCCCTGCTGCTGCTTCTGGTCTGGTGGCTGCAACTGGTCCTACCTCTGGTCAAGGATGCCACCTAGTCCTCGAGAAGTCTATTGGATGCACTGGTCCCATGTCTATACATAACAGATACGTAAGTGTCAGATACTCTGGTATACACAAAAAATGATATATATAAAAAGACATAAAAATTAAATAACTTTGAAAAGAAAACTTACCCATCTTTCCTCGCTCCGCTCCAGGAGGTACAAACATGTCAGGATCCCTAGAAAAATTGATCCCAACATAGGGGTAGTCCTCTATTGTCAAAATTTGTCATGACCATCAACCAAAAAACTTGTCATCAAAGGCCTCGATGGTCCTCCTCCCCCCCTATCACGGAAACAATGCCACCCATATGCATAGCATTGGGAGAGAGGCCTCGTGCCCTCGTATAGTCTCTCGAGGACTGAGACTAGGTACCCTCTCAAATAAAAAGGATCACAAAATAGTCTGAAACCCAAAGTTTCAGTGCTTATATCCAACACTCTGTTAGCTGCCTCTTCATGCAATCCAGCATGGTTGTGCTCTAGTCAAAAATCCATGCATTTAAGCACTATACTACACAATTCATGTGCGCCCAGGAAGCCTGATGCAAAGCCGTGGATCCAGTGATCAGCGCAATGAGTAGAACTATCACTTTGAGTGATAGGTTGCTGATATTATGTATAGGCACCTGAGAACCTACTTTCTCAGTACCAACCTCGTAATGGAGTCCAATCAACTCCTCAATGTTGTGAGGCCCGGGGGGAAAAGTACACAAGTTGAATGGATCCCCTCTCCTCGAGATACCAGTCAGGAAGTAAATGTCTTCAGTCGTTGGAGTCAATGACTGCCCCTCGAGCATGAATGCCTCTACTTCAGGATGTCAGTAATCTATGAAAGCATTCAAAAACCTAGGTTGTGTCCTCATAAACAGACACCGGAAGAACTTTAACAACCCACATTGTGACAAAACATCGATAGCAGTAGGGTCCTATGAGACAAAAAAATCAATGTCCTCATGCTCCCTCCCTCTCCAATGAACATACATCCTGCAAAATGCCAAATTTTGGAGAGTTAACTCTTGCCTTTTCATTTTTTCCACTTGTTTGAGGGTGTACGTGGGTTTTCATGGCTATAGCCATGTGTGCACGTGGGAAAATTATCTTCTGCCCACATGTACACGCGGGTTGTGCTTGGACAACCCTCGTACATGCAGAACTGACCTCTTTAAAGGTCAACACCCCCACCAAAAAAAGAAAAAATAAATGCAAAAAATGAATAATGGAAATGCAAGAGAGTCTAGTTTGTACTTACTTGGTCCAAGAGGAAGTTTGTTTCGTCCACTGAAGCTCCCAGAATCAACTCTTTCAGAAAAGGGGTGTTTTTTGACTTTCGGTCAATTCTCAATTTACAATAGTGATAATGAGCTGCCAACATTCTATTTATGGACTTTTTGGCCCCTTTTTATCATTTTTTGGAGCCTTTTTAATTTTTTCTAGCTTGAAAGTCGTTTACTATGGTTCTTGAGTTTCTCGGGGGATGTTATGATAAGTGTTACTTTGGGTATTTGGGAAATGTTTTGAGAGTTGGGTCATTTTTAAAGGTCTTTTGGTAAAAAGTGATTTTTCCAACTTTGTGCATGTAATATAGGATTCCACCTCCACTTGTTGCACCTCATTGTCTTTTTCGCTTTGCCATAGGATCGATCCCACCGAATTGCGACACAGAACCCTCACTCCTGCTCCAAAAGAGTCGTGATTTAATGGTAGATCCTACTTTCACATGGATGCCCTAGGTATATCCTGGTTGCATTTTGGTGTCCATGCTGTCACTAATGGCTATAGGCTTGTGAGTCCTTATTAGTTTTTCCTGATTATGAGCTTGAGCCTCATTTGCATGACTCATTATCACTCTTGACCTCACCCTCGGGACTCCCAAAACACAACGGGTCTTCTTTTAATCCCTTTTCAGACCCTCTAAACATGAAAATATTGTTGAGCGATCTTGTTTCCCTTCACACTCGCCAAACTAAAATTCAAAGGCACATCTGTCTGGCAGTAGTTTACCCATTTTTTGGTCCAGATGGTCAAATGTCCGAACAAATGTATACTCTAGGAGCCTCGGTTCTCTAGAAGAGTATTCTCAGGTATAGATTTAACCCTTTGTTGGGCCTGAGGGACTAAATTTACAGAAAAGGACCCCCCCACGGAGTCCATAGTTAAGCTCTTTTCAGACTCCCTAAAATTGAAAAGATGGTCGAGTGACCTTGTTTCTTCACACTCGTTAAATTGGTCTAGAAGAACGCCCCTTATAGAGTCCATAGTTAAGATCTTTTCAGACTCCTTAAAATTTAAAATATGGTCGAGTGACCTTGTTTCTTCACACTCGTTAAATTGGTCCAGAAGAACATCCCTTACGGAGTCCATAGTTAAGATATTTTCAGACTCCTTAAATACGAAAATATTTTTGAGTGATATTGTCTTTGTCACACTCGTTAAAATGATTTTGAATAGACGTCTGTTCGGTGATAGTTTACCCCTTTTTCGAGCTGACTAGACTGCCTTCGAAAAAGGTACCCCAGTGGAGTATCCTTTTATGCTTTTTTAGACTCTCTAAAAATGAAAAACCATCAAGATTACCTTCTTTGGGCTCATTAAAATTACATCGAAGGATGTTATCATTGTGCCTTATTAATCGCATTTGCATTCCTGCATCTTTGGCCTAATATCAGCTCCATGTTGCTCTCAACTGAACCATCTAAAGCATGCCTTTTACACAAGACTTGTAGCACTTTTTCTCTGCGTCTTGACACCTTGACCCATGGAAGATTTTTCCCAAGTGTCCTTTTCCTGCATATGTCCCCTTGCTCTGAGCATCAGTGTGTTCCTAATGCTTGGAACTAGTATGTCTACGACACTCGATCCTCCTTTGTAACGTAGCATTCTTTTATTCTTTTTCAAGCTTCCCAAAATTATTGAAAAAGACAAAAAAATCAAATATACCCCAAAAAGAGGAAGAGAAACGTATTTTATTTTTTGTTAATAGCATAATGAGTCTCCCTTGGACAAAGAACATCCTTCCATTTGTTCATCAATCCCTAGGATTCAATATGACCTTAGAAATTTGTTCTCGCTACATAGAGCTGTGAACTCCTCCATTTGGTTATCCTTCCAAACATTTGGAGAGTTTGCGTTGCCTCCTGCATCATGAACTTATGTCAATGCCATGCTGCTTAAGCCTCATTTTTTGTCGCGCTTTCATCCAAGAGAAGTTTTACTAAACTTGAGTCGGCCCTTTTGTAGTTTGTCTCTTGTCCTCATGCCCGACCACCCCAAAATTCCAATCAAGTCCTTGCTCAAAATCAATGAAGTTCTCCACCTAATCACCAAGATCTTCTTGTCTATTCCCGACGAGTCGTCAAATACCTATGGGTAGTGAATTTGTACACTGACATTACATTCCTACCCGAGTTTTGAAGATTTTGAAGTTGTTGCTCGAGCTCTGAATACCTCATCTCCAACCATTAGGTGTCATTGGCTTCCTGAAGATGGATACTATACATGTATATAATTTGATTTTGATATGTAGATCCATTTTGTACTGCTCATGGATACACTTTATAGAGTTATATGACATGGATCTACAGTGTATTTGATTGGAAACCATGATTTTATTTCATCCCAAGCATGGGTATGCCCGCCTCGGTGAGAAAAATTGTTACTTTGCAGATGACACATCTTGAACTCTAGTCCCTGGGCTCACTCACTCCATACATTGGTGAAGATTTGTAATGTATTTCGTCCATCAGATGCTCTTCTGACCTCACACATTAGGGGGCATCTGTTATAACCCTAAACTGCACCAAACATGCATACCTGGAATCAAGCCATCTTACTTGCTATCTTTGCCAAGCCGTCACTGAACAACTCTTCTAAAAACCATTGTTTTGAAGGTGTACATGCCCTACACCACTATTGCCCATGTACACACACTTGCTGCACCACTACAACTCATGTACACTCACAAAAAAATCATGAAAAGTGAAAATTGAATATGGATACAGGTTTCCGGGTCGTTAATTAACCATTTGACTACCCATAGCCACTCACCCCAACCATTACTATCTCTTTTGGCCTATAAAATAAGGTGTTGGGGCCCCATTCCAAGGAGAAGCACGAGATCATAGAAACTCTGCCCATTTATGTATTCCCCCTTTGCCCCAATATTCGGCAACCACATTGTGAGTTTGAGCCAGAATTCCCTTTTCCTCCATTGCAAGCCCTTGTCATTCCCCTAGAGAGAACTGAAGAGGAGAAGGAGACGTGGAAGAAGTTGGTGCATTGTAAATAGGAGCCCAGGACTGAGTTCGAGGAGCGGTGTCGGTCTCATATTGTAAGTAACTTTTGTGAGATTAATATAAAGAATTAATTTTTTCGTCCCGCCAAATGACATCTTAAACTTATATGATTTGTTTACATTTCTTGTTTATGATGTCTAACCCACTAATCCATATGTAGAATGCATGCTTGTAGTTTCTTGTTTGTCTTTTGGTGAATGTAGGTCAACCTTGGGAGGAGACTTGTAGTCAGGAAACAACTCAGTGCAAAGGGATTGACACCGGATGTAGATTTTAAGGTATGCCTACCGGGTCCCTATACCTTGTCTTTTATGTATGATTGTGGGGTAATGTCGGGATAGTTGATAAAAAGTAGGATACTTTAGATGGTTAGATATGCCTACATTTAAAAACCCTGGTGTAGTCTGTAGAGAGGTTTTCCCACTATAACACACCCTCCATGGGCTCATAAGTCACAGGGATCATAGAAATGTCAATCACATCTAATCATCAAGTTTATTAAACATGTGCATAAAACCCCCTTTACCCAGAAAAGTGCTCAAAGACATTATACTAATATACAAGCCAAGTTTGGAGGAAACATTGGGATGTCCTATTAGGATAATTCTCATTGGATGTGGGATATTTCCGGGAGAAGTAAAATCTAGGCCATGTAAGTGGATGAGGTGGTAAGGGATATCTGGCAAGGGGTGCAGTGATAGTAGGGAAATGGTTGGCTTACCTGTGGGCTCCTTTGAAGAGGGTGAGTTGCATCTGTCATGGATGCAAATGTTTCCAAGCCCATTCATGCCTTATCATTATTCTTATTTCTTTTTATTTCAATAGGTTAGTTAGGGGACACTGCCCTGGCGTGGTGACCAGTGGTGGCACTGTTACCCACAAGAATTTCACAGAAATGAGAAGGTTTTCTTGTGATGTGACCCCCTTTCTCTTGGCTATGCCACCAAGAGCCACTAACCTGACATGTTGGCTAGTTTTTGGTAGTGCCATACTTCTACATGGCCATGGACCTAATAGGATAGCTTTTGATGAGACCCCCTATCCTCTAACTAGGTCTTGTTTATTTTTTATTTTTTATGGGTCCCTTTGTTTCTTGTTGAGAAGATTTGTATTTCTTTCTCGGGGTTTCTTAGGCAAAGCATATCAAGGTTTCATTCTATCAGATTTTATCTTTTGCTAACTACTTTTACCCTCTGGGCCTTTATCCCCTTCTTCCCACAAGGCAAGGTACAACCCTTAGATAATTGACCAACCTAATGCCCGGACCAGTGTAATGGGATGTATGAGCGGGAAAAATATGAAAAGTGGTAAGTACGGTGGGAACGGACAATGGCCTTTCATGAATCCGCGGAGTGGAAACTCAAACCCTATGAGTACCAGCTTACTAGGGAATCCTGTCATTCCCCCCAGGTGTGGTCAAGTGGAAAAGCATAAGATCCAAGCACTTGTTAGAAAAAATAAAATTAAATGCACATATTCAAAGGTTTTGAGGATCAAAGTGACACATACCATGATACCTGGAATCATTACCTCATGGAGAAAGATCCATTTTTGCTGTAGGACCAGGCTGAGGTGATGGATGCTGCAACTGCTGATAAAGTGGAGGCATTGAAGAATGAAAGGATGGGCCCTCTAGGGCCATGCTCAAGTCGATCTGGCTCTCAATACTCCATGTCTAGGACATGTGGGCCTCGAGACATGATCTCCTTAGTTATCCCTAGGTTATGGGATTAATATGGCTTCAACTTGGGGACATGTTCTCACCGTAGAGCGCATGAGAACCTCAACATCTCTAGCATAACCTATGAACTTTTTTTCTCAACATAATATTGTTAGCAATCATTTGGGGTGGTGATATCAGCCCCGACTCATATATATATAATACAAAATTTGAAAACAAGCATATGTACAAATGTGAATACAAACTATTCTAGCCTGAAATGAAAGTGGTATATACAATGAATGAAAATGCCTACTTAACTGCACTTACATGTCATGCTATTGGTGGGTAGTAACGCTTGATGTGCAAAGTGTTCACTGGTAACTTTAGAGCTTCTCCCTTCATGGTCCCTAGGTTGAAAGAGTTTGTCCCTGCAGGACTCATGATCTTATAAGGACCTGTCCATAGTCCATCCAAATTCTTGTGCATACCCAATTTCTCCCTTCTCTTATACCATAACAACACCAGACCTCCCTCAACAAAATATCTCTCTTTTTACTTGTGATCGAATGTGTTCTTGATTTTTTCCTGGTTTCTTTCCATTCGGCTCGGGGTGGTTCTTCTAGCCTCATCCAACTCTATTAATTGGTTAATTCTCCCTTGGATTGTTTCTCTATCGGTAGCATACTGTTGAGAAAAATGAAGGATGGGGATTTGGAGGTTCACAAGAAGTTTATCTTCTAATCCATATAATATCTCAAAAGGGGTCCTTCCTATTGAGGTCTTTGTTGTTATTCGATCTGCCCACAGGGCATATTTAATTTTTCTATCCCAAGACCTATTGTTTTCCCCTACGTCTTTCTTGATAATTTTTATAAGGCTCTTATTGCTAGATTCTACTAATCCATTTCCCTGTGAATAGTAGTTGGAGGAATGAGATAGGACAATGCCATACTTGAAACAAAATTCTTCTAGTGCATGGGAGTGGAATGCATTGGCATTGTCTGTAGTAATCTTGGATGGGACACCAAACCTAGTTATGATTCGTTCCTCCAAAAATTTCATGACTACTTCCTCAGTGGCCTTCTTTGTGGGGATAGACTCTACCCATCTAGTAAAATAATCTGTGGCTTTTAGGATCCAATGACAACCATTAATCGAATTGTCCTTAAATTCTCCAATGAAATCTAACCCCCATTGTTGAAACAAAGCTTCTACCACTATGGGTTTTAGAGGTTGTGATAGGAGTTTTGGTTTACCAGAGAAATATTGGCAAGGTTGGTAAGATCAGACATATCAGTGTGTATTAGAAAATAGTGTTGGTCAATAGTATCCAACTCTCAGGATCTTGTGGGTAGTAGTACGAGCCGCAAAATGTCCAACGCAAAATCCAAAGTGTAATTCCCTCAATAGCTTCTCAACTTCTTCTTGATTGACACATCTAAGGAGAACTCCATCGGGATCCTTCCAACCAAGGCCATTTTAGGTTAGACAATATTTCATAGCCTTAAGTTTCAAAGCCCTTCTTTTGTATTCCACTGGGTGATCTGGGCAGGATAAATTCTTAAGGTATTAGATGATATCAGAATACCACTCGTCATTCTCTAATTCACTGACTACCACGTTTATCTGTTCACTTTCTCCCATTTGTATGGCCTCTTGGTTTCTCTCAGTCAACATATGGGCCAAAACCTGTCCCTTTATAATCTTGGTGGGTTTTATCTCTAATTCATACTCTTGGATTTTGGAAACCCACTTGCCCCTAGTACCCATACAATCTTGTTGAGATAAAACATCCTTCATTGCTGGGTAAGGGACATAAGCTTTGATTTTGTTGTAGCCCACGTAGTTTCTAAAATGCTTGAGGGATTTCACTAAGGCAAAAAATTACTTCTCAGTAATAGAATAATTCATCTATGAATCCCTAAGGAATTTACTCATGAAGGCTATAGGGTGTTCATAATCATCAACGTCCTTTTACAGTAAGACGCCTACAATGGTATCCTAGGAGGAAAAAGAGAATATTATGAAATATCGTGAACAATCCAAGCTGATCAAGACTGGGGCTTGGGAGATAGCTTCTTTTATGTATTCAAAAGATTTGATGGATTTATCATCCTATTTAAACACATCGTCCTTATTTAGTAAAGTACTCATGGGTTTTATCCTTTCAGCAAAGTTTGGGACAAATCTTCGAATGAAATTTATTTTTCTAAAGAAGGATTGCAAGAACTTCTTGTTGGTTGGGGGACGTGCATCCTTAATAGATTGAACCCTTTTAGGGTCTATGGATATTCCCCCTTCCTAGGATATGTGACCCAAAATTTTCCCTTCATCTATCCAGAAGACAGATTTCTTAGGGTTTAAGGAGATACCATATTTCCTACATCGTTCAAAAACAATTATGAGATGTGATATGTGGTCTTTCCTCTCCTTTGAAACAACTGTGAGATCATCTTGGTAAGTCTCTATGATTTTCTGAATGAGATCCCTAAAGGAAAAATACATTTCTCTTTGAAAGGTATCACCGATGTTCATAAGGCCAAACAACATTCTCAAATACATAAATGTTCCTCATGGCATGGTAAATGACGTTTTAAGCTAATCTTCTCTTTTACGAAAGACTTGGTTGTATCCGGAAAAAAAATCCAACATGGACATCATCCCTGCCCTTGTAACCCTTTGTAACAAATCTTCCATATTTGGGAGGGGGTAATCGTCCTTCAAGGATAATTGGTTAAGGTTTCAAAAATCAATACACAAAGTATATCACCATTTTTCTTTCAGACAACTACCAAATTCAACATCCATGACAAGTACCTGATGGGAGATATGATACCAACATAAACCATATTTTGGAGTTCCTTTTGTATTTGGTTTTCCAACTTCAGGTTGATGTGTCTTAGTTTTTTTCGGAAAGGTTTGGCTCCTTTTGTCAAAGGTAGAGCATGTTGGATGACATCACCCCTATAATATTTTAATTCATCATAATTCCAAGCGAAAGTATCCTTGAATTATCTTATGAGGTATATAATTTCCATCCTTTCCTTATCAATAGTTCTTTTACCTATATTGATCATCCTTGGATCCATCTCTGTACCTATGTTGAATTCTAGGGCTTCATGTATTTGTTTGTTGGGCTTCTTTCCCTTGAAAACATCATGTTTTTCAAAGAGGTGTTCTAAAGGGACACATCATTTAGGCAAGGTGTTATTTTGAAGATTAACCACATCCAATTCCATGGAATCAACCATGAAGTTTACTTGTGAATCGGTGAATTCCTTACTATTTTCCATAAACCTAATGATTTGGTCATCATCTTCAAAGACTTTCCAATGTTCCAAGTTATCAGGGATAGAATCCCTAAATAAGACTTCCATTTTGCACAGGTCTCAGAGTGGACCATCACAAGGTTGTAAGGTAGAAGCATAAACAACCAAAGCATCTACCACATGGTTTTCTTCTCGGGGAATGACTTTGATTGTCACCATCTCAAAAGATTTTGCAATGGATCGTGCAAATTCATGGTACCTCTTCAGATTTTCATTCTTGGTAGAAAAGTCTAGTAACACTTGTGACACTATGAGGTCTGAGTCCCCTATCACCCTTAAGTGTGTGACACCTTTATCTATTTCCAAGTTGAGACATAGGATCAGAGCTTCACATTCATCAATGTTGTTTGTACAGTGATACACAAATCTATAAGAATAATAGAAGGTCTCTTGGAAAGGGGTTGTCAAGATGATACCTACCCCTGACCCATAACTTGAATGAGATCCATCAAACTCTAAAGTCCATAATCCTTCAGGTGTTTCGACAGTACCACCTCCCAAACTTTCTTCTTGGATGAACCAATTATCAATGCCATTGTTAGCACATAGGAGTTGATCATCTGGTTCACTAGGGGTTTCAACTATGGATCCTATAATGGGTTCTTTGTGCAAGGTGAAGAATCCTCCTTTAGGGTGAGGTATGATCACTTCGAATCCTTGGCTTTGGAGTTCCTAGGCACGTATTCTACAAGGTCCTTGTGGAATATGATACCCCAATTTCTCAAAGCATCTATTACCAACATGTCTATAGTAAAAGGAGCGCTAGGGAACGAGTCAAAAGAAACATTCAAATCCTTGATAATTCCCTTTGCAAAATCTCCTCATGTGTTTGGTTTTGATATACTTAGACCCAACCGATGCATGACCTTCTTAGTCATAATGTTGGTTGTAGCATTTGGGTCAAAGACACATTTATGGAGGAGGGAGTCATTGAATCAGAGAGTAACATAAAAAGGTGTGGTCTCACCATACCTTGGTCCAATGCTTTCCACTTGGTGGATAATGTTGGCATGTTTTACAAGCAACGTATTCTTGTCATTGATGGAAAGTACAACAACAACAATGGCTTAAGTACAGGAAGAATGTGCTTGGTGGGCACCAGAAGTATTTTGGGAAGATGCAGTAGAGCAAGCACGATAAGATCAGAAGAGATAGTGCAGAGTATGCATGTTTGTCATTGATGGCAAAGATCACGACCAACAACGTAGGGATAATGGCATGGCAATGACAAGTTCAACAAGTGATCGTTGGATCCCATTCAGAAGCGTAAACTCTAGGAGTCAAGGAAACAACTCATGGTATAAAATTGCGAAATGTGAAACCACGACTTAATCTCCATTTCGGAGTTTCGGATACTGGGAGTTGGAGGTGTCAAGGAAACTCACGAAAAAAATGATGAAATCGCGAAATGAAAAACCACAACGTTTCAGAGTTTTGGATACTGAGAGTTGGAGGAGTCAAGAGTAGAGACTCTTCATCATAGGAGTCCCAAAGTTGTGAAATGTGAAACGCCGAAATCCTGAAACAGGCACATCAACAAAGACTCCATTTCGGAGTTTCGTAGACTGGGAAATCAAAGATCAAAGGAACTTTAACCTTTGAAGTAGCGAACCCCGAAATCCCGAAACAGGCACATCAACAAACCACATCAGCAAAACACGTCATCTAAGGACACATGGCACAATCAGGCAATGACAAGTATCAAGTTGATTCAACATTTCAGGCACATGTAAGTCACGAATCAGAGTGACACATGGTAGCTATTCGACACCTGTCAATCCATGTGTGACGTCAGCAGGTTTACGTCACATCAGAACTTTCTATTTCATGGTTTTACATAGCAATCATAAACTCCACCATCATGAAGTCTCGAACTCCAAAATGCCAAAAGGGAGTATTGTGAGTCTCGAAAACCCGAAAGGAAAAACTCCGAAATCCCATGAACCGTCCATCTTAGTGGGTTATGTGAACCGTTTGATCACTTCAGAGATTTTGTGATCCTGAATTTTATAATGTTGGAGTCATGATGATTCGAAGGGAAAAACGAAGAAATCCCGTCAGCCATTCGATTAAGAAAAGAAGGGATCATATTATGAAGTCTTGTGGACCGTTGATCTGGCTCCATTTCGGGGATTGCGACTTGGAGTGTCAAGACACTTCTTCATAGGAATGTTGAAATGTCGAAATGTGAAAACACCTTTTGGTGTAGGTTATGGTCACCGTTAGTGGTCATGTGAGAGGGAGGAGCTAGCACCAAGTTAAGCTCCTTTTCAGTGATCGTAACATGAAGAGTTGAGACTCTTCACCATGGGAACGACGAAATGCCAAAATGTCGAAATGCGAAATGGTGAAATCAACGCGAGACCCTGTGCTTGTAATCCAACGGTGTTGGATACTTGGAAATCTGATTGAAGGGATATGTTGAGACTCGAAATTGACATCCCCATTACCCTATTATACTCTTCACCTATACCTTTTTGGCCTACCTAAAGCTTGAGTGAATGACAAGAACGCTACCAATTGCCAGTAATAAGGTCATAAGGTAAAGTATGGCCAATTCATGCATTTTGTGGTTTATTGAGTTAGGGAATTAAATATTTCATGTACTAATGCTCGATTTGTCATATGTGAATCTTTGACCTCTAGATGTCTAGCATTCCTGTACCATCTCAACCATCCGATACTTGCGTGCCAAGACTGTTGCTGTCCGAATCCGGTACCAAGTGCATCCAGTACTAGAATAGCATCTGTTGCGATCTGGTACCAACACACACTGTTATGATCCGGTACCATCTTTTGCGCCCTGTCATGATCTGGTACCACCTTTTGTGCCCTGTCGTGATCCGTTACCATCTGCCTGTTATGATCCGGTACTAATATGGAAAAGCCTAATGCACTAAGTTAAGTGCCAGATCTCGCCTAAGTCAATTGGTGGACGTCTATTTGTTTTAGCAAGGCTATGATAAGAACAAGTTGTTAATTGCCTCATCCTCATGCACTTCGTGTCATGAGGATGAAGCTAAAGATGTAACCGAATGATTGAACTTAGCAACTGATTGATTTGCAAATTGCTTCACCTCCTTGTGTTTCACGATTCATACTATTAAATAGTCGTGGCAAGGATGGTAGAGGGAGTAGGAGAATTAGCATATTACCAATATGTGAAGCCGCATGTGATGGTACATAACATTTTCTGAGTAAAGATTAATAGAATGTCATTTATCTCCATGTTCTGATTATCTATGATTAAGTATGAGTTGAGTTGTTAACAAGAGTTTCGATTTTATGCTTTGAAATGTGAGTGAGAGTAATGTGTGTGTCGAAAGCAAGCTTCCTGTAGACTTCAATAGCTGACCAATTGAAGCGGCAAGGCCCCACCGCCCAACAAAGGTCAGCCTCTTTGTAGATTAGCATTAGTATTTGTTTTCAGTAGTATAAACATTGAATTAGCTAAAGCTTTAACTCTATTAGATGATAGCAATATAGATTAGATTAAGATTTCCATTCTATAATTGCTTAGAGATCTTTAATTGCTCTGTTTTTACATATGCCCTGTTTCTGTTCTCATGAATTTGGTTTCCTTGAGTGATCATAGATGTTGGCAACAATAGTCAAAACTACTTGGATAAGAACTAGTGAAGTTCATTGTGAACCACAACAAAACCAACATATTGACTATTGAACTACCCATGCTATGCTTTGTTGATTGATGTGTGATTTCTTTTCAGAAGTGTGGATTGCATAGTTAGTTTTCTGGGTTAGATATCAGAGCTGATCTATCAAACTAATTCCATCTCATACTTGCATGTGCCATAATGGAATAGATAGCCTCTCTGAGAAAAACAACCAAAATACATTGCAGTTTGCTATTTTGATTTGTTTCCAACATGCATAATCTAGTTTAATTCTATACTCGTGACATTAGAAATTACCTTTCTTACTGGTGTCTTGTAACTCTGTTGATTATGAATCCCAGATTGATAATTAATGAGTGCATTATACTAAACATATAAGTAGCACAACAAGCTACTATTTCTCTTCACAGTTAATCGATCAATTACGATTCAGTTAACATAACTGAATCATGACTCTTGGACGATTGGCGATTAAGTTGCTGATGCGTTTTCTTGGAGGTTCACAGTGTAACTGCTAGAAACGATTGATGGTTTCTGTCAGAGGACTCAAAGAGACTTCAGGGTGATCGCTAGATAAGATGAAGAGTCTCGAGGCATCTTCCAGTGGCATGAAGATTGTTCATAGAGGCTATTGATAGAGGTAACACCGTTGGAGCCCGAAACTACAACAGAGGGAATGAGCTCGACTGTGACAGAGAAGACAAAGAGTCTCGACTGCTGGAGAGGCTAAGGAATCTTGGCATAACACCCAGTGATGATGGACGCATGGGTTTAACCGCCAGAGAAGTTGAAGAGTTGTAATGATGATCAAACAGAGCACTCGACATGGGGAGAGCATGTAGAAGCATTGTGAATAGAGGATGTAGAAGATGCACAGAGAGAATAAAAATGCAAAACAGAGAAGAGATTGTGTGTTGTTGAGAGTGATTCATGTGTGTAGAAGGAGGCATAGTGTAGCAGCTAAAATGCACAGAAGAGGAATGGTGCATAGAAGGGACATGGCGCACAGAGCATAAAAGGTATAAGAACATAAAGTGTAAGGAAAGTGTGCAGGAAGACACTAATGTAGGTAGAGCAGAGCAGTGTAGCAGAACAATGATGAGACTGGTAAGCCATTGATAAATATTGTATCACTGTGATAAATTTACAAATAGAAAACTTTATATCTCAGGGTGGTAGGGAGGTGCTAGGGAGGACTATTGTCCTCAGAGGTTCAAGTGGGTGCTTGAACACAGGGAGTTGTAGCTTCCATCTGGTTGCAGCCAGAAAAACCAGGGTGGCAAGGTGGTGCAAGGGAGAACTGTTGTTCTCTGTTTTACAGGTTGGTGCCTGTGTGACTGGAAGTTGGTGCTTCCATCCAGTTGGTGCTGGAACACTTAGGGAGTTGTTGCTTCCTTCTAGTGGTGCTAGAGAAACCAGGGAGTTGGTGCTTCCTTCTAGTAGGTTCTAGAGAAACCATGGAGTTGGTGCTTCCTTCTAGTGGATGCTAGAGAAACCAGGGAGTTGGTGCTTCCTTCTAGTAGGTGCTAGAGAAAACAGAGAGTTGGTTCTCTGAGAAAGTTGCAGCTTGCAAAACAGAGGCTGTAGCCTCATAATGAGTTGGAGCTCATATGTATGATAATGTACAGAATGTAAAGATTACTTATCATACCAAGAAGAAGAGGTTTTTACCCTTTATGGGTTTCCTCAGGAAATATCTGTATTTGTATATTTCATATGTGTGACTGATGTCGAATGTTCTATTGCTTACCTCCCTGCATTATTGTGATTGTCATTAAGTTCTCTGCAAAGAGTTTAAAATAAGCATAATTGTTTAAGCATGGTAACAACTGATTCACCCCCCCCTCTCAGTTGTCCAATAATTGGTATCAGAGTAGGTTCCTTTTATCTAAAGGTATATCTATAAGCTTAAACATGACAATTCATGAAGGGACTTCAACCACTAAGAACATACCTAATGGCCTTAGGTGTTGATGTTTGGGATGTAGTAGAGACTAGATACATAAAGCCTGTTGTGCTAACTTCCAAGGATGATAAGTTAGACTTTAGCTTTAATGATAAGGGAATGAATGCTATCTTGAATGTACTTGTAGAAGCCGAGTTTGTAAAGGTGATGCATCTTCAAATTGCCAAAGAAATGTGGGATAAACTTATTAACAACTATGAAGGAAATGAGAAAGTAAAAGATGCCAAACTTCAAACATTTAGGTTGAAGTTTGAACAACTAAAGATGAATGAAGATGAAATAGTTAGCAAGTATTTTTTAAGAGTTGAAGAACTTGTGAATTCCATGAAGGGTCTTGGTGAGAAGATTGAAGWATCAATTTTAGTTYAGAAGATTTTAAGATCTTTGCTTGATAAATTTAATCCAAAAGTCTCTGCAATAGAAGAACTAAATGATCTTAAAACTCTGTCCATTGATCAACTCCTAGGAACTTTAACTGCATATGAAATGAGAATCAACAAAGATAAATCCATTACTAGAGAAACATATTTTAAGGCAGACAAGGATACTGATTCAGATTTAGATGATATTGAGGCAAAATTTGTGAGAAAGTTAAAAAAAGGATCAGGAAAACATCAAGGCAAGCTTCCCCTCAAATGTTTTAACTATGGTAAGATAAGGTAAATGACTTCATGCTTATGGCCAAAGAGGATTATGATAATAAAATCATAGGTAGTGAAGATAATGATGAAGAAACTGTGGTTGACTTGGAAAGAGAGCTGATCGACGCTTTGGAAGAGATTGACAGACTCAGACTTAAGAAGAGAAAACAAAAATAATTGTTGATACAGTTCAAGAAAGGCACTAAAAAACCTGATGAAGAATTTTCCCTGATAAAAGTGGAATTATAAGAGGCAAATAAAATAGAGGACATTCTGAAACAACAGTTATCAGAAAATAAAGAAAGATCTAAAGCCCTGGAAGAAGAAGTAGTGAAAACAAGGAAAAAGTTGGAGAAGTTTCAAGCCTTGTATCATTAGAATCTGTCAAGTATCAAAGCCTCAGAAGGATTAGCCACTATTCTGAATCAGCAAAGGAATCCAAAGCTGAAAACTGGTTTGGGTTATGAAGAGGGATCAAGTAGTGGTCAACCAAGAAACAAAGAACCCATCAAGTTTGTCAAATCTACAACCAATGACAACAACAAACCTGCAGAAACAAAGGAAGACAATCAACCGCCCAGGAGGAGTAAAGAAAAAGGTGCTAGGACTGAATCTATAGAACAAAGAAATAATGCACTCCCTTCTCAAGGAAATCATCAGCATGGAAGAAATCAACTTGCTCAAAGAAGACAACCATTTTCTAGGTACCAAGGATTTTTCTATGGATATTGTTTTTTATGTTCTAACTTTGGTCACAAAGTTGTAAATTGTTCTTTAAAATTTAGATATGAGCAAGCAAGACATTCAAGATATAGATATCTGCCAAAACAACGAATGAGACACCCAAGTAAAAAACCTCCACATATTGCAAATCACTTGATGGCTGTGAAAAGGACACAAGTTAAGCATAACAATCGTTTTGACTCTTTAATCAATGAACCATAATGCTACATCTATCATAACTATGGACATAAAGCTGTTGATTGTCTCTTAAAGAACTATAAATCAGATTTGAATTCCTCTACTGAAAATGTCAAGGTTTGGAAGAAGAAACAAAGTGATAAGTGTGGATTAGTTTTGTCGGCTCAAAGACAAAAGAACCCCTGGAATATAGATAGTAGATGTTCCAAGCACATGACTGGAGAAAAGGATAGGCTTTTGCTTATAAGCAAAATCAAAACAGGAAATGTGATCCTTGAAAATGATGAACCAGGTAAAAACAAGGATAAAGGGATGGTGAGTTTAAGTAATGGAAAAGGAGATTCTCAGGATGATCTTCCTATAGATGAGATGAAACATAATTTTCTCAATGTAATTCAAATGTGTGACAGAGGATGTAAAGAGGTGGTCCTTTCCAAAGACCGTAAGATAAAGTCTTTAAACTTAGGACAAGTGGTGGCTAAAAGCATAAGGACAAACAACAATGTTGATATTTAATCCTCCCCTGCAAGTAAAGAAGAAGATTCATATACAATAAAA
Organism: Picea engelmannii; assembly: GCA_009831015.1. NCBI lineage: Eukaryota > Viridiplantae > Streptophyta > Pinopsida > Pinales > Pinaceae > Picea > Picea engelmannii. The sequence goes on along the minus strand of ML820107.1, from coordinate 157,085 downwards.
GAATGTTCAGTTAGCATTTATCCCATGGAAGAAGTAGGAGAAGAATCATGTCATAAGATGGAAGCAAAAGTTTTGAAGGTTGAGAAGTCAAGCACCCAAATCAAGTTCTTGAACAGTTCCATGACCCTGGATAAAATCTTGGATAGTCAGAGATCACCAAATGACAAATTCGGTATTGGACTCAACAAGGTAGAAATCAGTGCTCCTAAGAAACCTGATACATGCCCTCCATTCGTAAAAAGGAAAAGTAGATGTGAGAATGTTTGTAGTGTTTTTCTCTTGTGATGTATATGGTCATAAAAGCCTTAGGTTGTAAGAATCATGGAAGAAAAATGAATTTTCAGTAATAGAAATTGATGAGAATCAATGGGCAGATCCAAGGGTTGTTTGAAAAGTACGAGCTACAATTACGTAGTGTTTCAGTAGGACAACAACATCCTCAACAACAACATTTTGTTTTACAAAATTATATACATGACATCCTATAGAGATAACAAGAGGAAAGACCTTGTCATGGAAAGATAACCTTTTAGGAATAAAGGGGGAAAGCAGTCAGAAGTAGAGAGAGAACAGTGGCAGGGGGAGTCATCCAGTTATGACAAGAAAAGGTTGATGAAGGAGTCCCAGTAAGAGAGGTGAGCAATTTTGAGTATTCTACAGAGGATACAGTGGAAGCTGAAGATGAACAGGTCCAAGAATCAAAAGGAGAAGACTCTGGTTTAGATACAAATATTCTGCAGGCCTCAAATTAGAGAGTCCATCCTGTCAGAGGGAGTTTGTGTTGGTTTAATATCTGATACCTCCTAAAAATACTGCAACAGCTCAGGGGGAACATGTGTTCTTTGACATTGATGTCAAAGGGGGAGAAAATAGTTTGGGTGCCTTTGTTGCCATCAATGCCAAAGGGGGAGATTGTTGGCATGTTTTACAGGTGGCGTATTCTTGTCATTAATGGCAAGTACAACAAAGACGATGGATTAAGTACAGGAATAATGTGCCAGGCGGGCACCAAAAGTATTTTGGGAAGACACAACAGAGAAAGTTCGATAAGATCATAAGAGATAGTGCAGAGTATGCGTGTTTTTCATTGATGGAAAAGATCACGACCAACAACGCAAGGATAATGGCATGGAAATGACAAGTTCAAAAAGTGATCGTTGGATCCCATTCAAAAGCGTAAACTCCGGGAGTCAAGGAAACAACTCACGGCGGAAAATCGTGAAATGCGAAACCATGACTTAATCTCCATTTCAGAGTTTCAGATACTGGGAGTTGGAGGTGTCAAGGAATCTCATGACAAGAATGATGAAATTGCGAAATGCGAAACCTCAACATTTTAGAGTTTCAGATACCGAGAGTTGGAGGAGTCAAGAGTTGAGACTCTTCATCACAGGAGTCCTGAAGTTGCGAAATATGAAATGCCGAAATTCCAAAACAGACACACCAACAAAGACTCCATTTCGGAGTTTCACAGACCAAGAAATCAAAGATCAAAAGAACTTTAACCTTTGAAGTAGTGAACCTCGAAATCCTGAAACAGGCACATCAACAAACCACATCAGCTAAGGACACGTGGCACAATCAGGCAATGAAAAGTGTCACGCTGATTCAACATTTTAGGCACATGTAAGTCACGAATTAGAGTGACACGTGGCAGTTATTCGGTGTTGAGATTTGGGTACCTTGGAAAGTGGTCCCCATGTGCTTATGAGTCTCTAAGCACAAACGGGGAAGACTATTACCCTTGTATTTTACTTTATGATTCTAATTTCACTCTGACTTAGGAGTTTTAAGTCAAAAGTGAAATATGTCACTTAAGTCATAAAGTGACAATTAATTCACAATGTGGGTGAATTAATAGACATAAAGAAACTAAGGAAAGTGGGTTTCCTTAGTGAGATTTTTGGAGTTGATCTCATCCATTGATTAGACTTGGCTAGATCTAATCTAGGCCATTGATCTTTTAGGGTTGGCATGAGGAGGCTAAAGAGAGGGTAAAGGCATTTTGGAGACTCATTCTTCACTTGAGACTTTTGGAGAAGAGAAGAGGGGCACATATCTTGAGGAGGAGAGGGGCGCACTTCATAAGGGTTTGAGTAAAACCCTTGAGAGCTTTAGGAAAGGATATTGGTATCTTGGAGCTTGCATGGAGAGGTTATCTATGGAGGTTTAGCCTTCATTCTTCAGAGGGAGCATGCATATGGAGGAGGGGCACATTTATTATCCATCATTTGCTCATGAGGAGAGGAGGAATTGTCAGATCAGGATGAGGTCTGATGCATTGGGAGAGAAGAGATTGGGTGCTTTTTTGTGGAGAGAGACTTTCAGTTTCAGGTTCAGTTTATTTATTGTGATCATTTATGCTTGGAGGAGGGCGCATGAGTTGAGAGGATTGGCAGCTACCTAGTAGCAGATTTGTTTGGAGGATTCAAGCTCTGACCATTTCTATGGAGAGGCAGCACAGGAGAGGACATTCCTGTGGAGGGATTTCTTCATTGGGTTATTGATGAGCTAGGGTGCTTCATTTCAGTGCAGAGGGAAACAAAGGGAGAGGGCACACCACAGTTTGGTCACTTCTTTCTCTGGTTCTTGTGGCAAGGCTCATGAGGAGATTGCTATGTATACAGGTTCCATTGTATTTAATTACTTGTTGTATATCTTTCTTTGATCATCATTATATAGACATATATCCCAAACTGGTTTTCCCCGGGGGGGGGGTTTATCCAGGGTCATGTTGACCAAAAATACCAATGTCAAATTTATGCATGTTTAGAAGTGTAGATCAACATTCTAAAGTTCAAGATCTAGAGGTAGTGTTATGTGTTTTAAGTTATATTGCATGTGCTAACATTGAGATAAGAAAATGCTTGCAAGGGCACCTTAAAAGAGCACTTAACCTATAAAACAATGAGAAAAAAGTGGGATGACTGTTTGTTGTCCTAAAATAAAAAAAGAAGACAACCATACAGTTGAAACTTAGAGCCATACCAAGGTCAAGGATATACCTTAGATGGAAGCCTCATAGGACCTCATATAGTTTCTACATTCGGCACGTGTCAATCCACGTGTGATGTCAGCAAGCTTACGTCACATCGAAACTTTCTATTTCGGGGTTTTACATAGCAAGCAAAAAATCCACCATCATGAAGTCTCGAAATCCGAAATTCCGAAAGGGACTATTGTGAGTCTCGAAAACTCGAAAGTCAAAACTCCAAAATCCCATCAACCGTCCATCTCAGTGGGTTATGTGAACCGTCCGATCACTTCGTAGATTTTGTGATCATGAATTTTATAATGTTGGAGTCACGATGAATCGAAGGGAAAAACGTCAAAATCCTGTTAGCCGTGTTGGATCATGTTGTCATTGATGCCAATGGTTTGATTGATTGATGTCATTGATTGATGTCAAAGGATTGATTGATTGATGATTGATGTAATATAATATGTATTTTCCTTGATGAGAATGCATAGATGAAGATAGATCAATGAGTTGTCATTGATACATGATGAAGATGGATCAATGTGGTTTCATTGGTATATGATGCATTGTTGGAAAAATGTATAGATGACTCATTATTGTCTTATCATGATTGATAATGTGCACAAATGGATGAACTCCAAAGTGGTCCCCTTATGGTGAAAGCCCTCACGGGAAGACGCTTTGCAGATTGAGTTATCCTAGAAGAATGGTTGGAGGACCCATGCTCTCATTATTGTCTTATCATGATTGATAAGGCGTACAAATGGATGAAATCCAAAGTGGTTCCCTTATGGTGAAATCCCTCATGGGAAGATGCTTTACAGATTGAGTTATCCTAGAAGAATGGTTGGAGGACCCATGCTTGTATGAGGAATAGCGAGATGAAGATCAAGGAAATTGTTGGTGAAACTATCCTAGATGGATAGTGCTTGTCATGCCATTTATGGTGGTATGTGGAATGTCACATAACTCCTCATGGTTTGAGAGTTATGGCCTTATGAAGAGGAAGGACCCTCACATGAAGGCTTGAAGCCCCAAGGTCAAACAAGTCAAAGTGACCTAAAAGAAGAAATGATAAAATAAGGTGACAAAATCAAGAAGGAATATTTATGGAAAGTGGTTAACCCTAAAAATAAGGAAAATAGGTTAA
>ML820107.1:83890-95861 GCA_009831015.1 Picea engelmannii | reverse complement strand
AATACATTGGTGATATTGGTCCATTGTTATTTGTTTTTATTTTTATTTCCATGCTCATGTTTTTATTTAGTTTTTGCTTAATTCTTGTTAATAGTTTAGTTGTTTTCTTTCTAACCTTTTACATTACAGATGTCATGACTAGCAGAGCCCAACTAGGCATGTAAGCACTCACTTTTTGCTCACACATCGACGAAAAGAGTGCAAACACTAACCCATGATCACAGGGAGGTGAACATGGAAGAACTAGCCTGCACTACACCCCTGTAGGACTCCAGAGTTCTGTTCCTTGAGGAAGAACACAAATTTTTGTTATTTAGGTAATGGAGATGTTACACCATGTGACTGGATAAGGTGGTAAGGGATGTCTGGGCAAGGGGTGCAGTGATAACAGGGAAATGTATGGCTTACCTATAGGTGCCTCTGAAGAGGGTGAGTTGCGCCTATCATGGATGCAAATGTTTCCAAGCCCATTCATGCCTTTTATCTTTATTCTTATTTCTTTTTCTTTCAAGAGGCTAGTTAGGGGATGCTTCCCTAACGTGGTGACTAGTGGTGGCACTATTACCCACAAGCATTTCACGAAAATGAGAAGGTTGGCTCGTGATGAGACTGTAATAAATAAACCAAGAGCTACAAAATTGGAATAATAAATATATTGATAGATAAATGAATAATGGATGATTACAATCGAGAAGTGAGGGCTCACTTATATACCCATGCAGGGGTGCCCATAACCAATAGTCATGTCTTTTCATTATTAATAATTATTTACTAATAACTATTTAATTGTTATATTATTTAATATCTTATTTATGTGTATTTTTATGTACATAACATTTCCTTCCCCTTAAAAATGTTTTGTCCTCAAAGCACTATTAATGATGGGTGTATTGGTGAAAATGTTCTGATTCCCATGCTGCATCTTCTTCTGGAAGGTTTTTCCATTTAATAAGATATTCCTTGATTACACGAGATCACAACTTTTTTTCTCTAGTGGCAATAATGGCTTTTGGTTCTAAAATGATTCTTCCTTCTTCATCCAACATAGGTAGCAATGTTTTCACCTTTTGGTGTTGTCCTACAACTGTTTTTAGACACGATACATGAAAAATGTTGTGGATATAGATTTTATCTGGTAATTCCAACCCATAAGCTAAGTGACTGATTTTTTTGTTAATTTGATATGGTCCATAACATTTTGGAGATAATTTATCCTTTCCTTGGTGTTTAAGAGATAACTATTTGTAGGGTTGAAGTCTCACAAATACCCATTCTCTAACTTTGAATTCTCTTTTTGTTCGGTGTTGATCAACTTGTTGCTTCATTCTGTTTCTTGCTGCTGCTAAGTTTTCCTTGAGTATTTGAACAACTTTTTGACTTTCATCTAAAAGATCTTTTATTGATGCAACTTTTGTTTGCTTTGTTTATAATGCTTTCCAATATGGTGGTTGATATCCATAAAGAGGTTGAAATGGTGTCGTTTTAGCCAATGTGTGATATGTGGAGTTATACCACCATTTAGCGAGGTGCAACCATTGAAGACATTTATTTTGCTTATCAGTGACGAAGTAACGAAAGTAGGTTTCTAAGCATTTCTTGACAATTTCTGTTTGTCCATCTGTTTGAGGATGGTAAGATAAGCTCATATTAAGAGATGTCCCGATTTGTTTGCAAAAATCCTTCCAAAAGTTCCCTTTAAACTTGGCATCTCTATCACTGACGATGACCTTGGGAAAACTATGTAATTTATAAATGTTTTTACAAAAGACTTCAATTATTTGTTTTGTGGAGTCTATTTTTATTACTCCCATAAAATGTGCATACTTTTCTAGTCTCTCTACTATCACCAAGATTTTATCTTTTCCTTCTGATACTGGTAATCCTTCAATGAAATCCATTGAAATTTCTTCCCATTTTTGGTTAGGAATATGTAACGGATGGAGTACCCCGGTGTTAATATATTTTCACTCTTGTTTCTTTGGCAAAGGTCACATTCTGCTATATCTTTTTGAATATTTGTACTCATCCCTTTCCAAAAGAATGATTGACGAGCATTATAATATGTTTTGAAAAATCCAACATGACCTGCGGTTGGACAATCATGAGCTTCTTGAAGTACCTTGGTTTTAAGTTTTGAATTGGTATTCAAATAAATTCTTCCCTTATACCATAAGATGTCATTCTTCCATTCTAACTTGGGGTATTGGGTTAAATCATTGATTATGTAACATGTCTCTGTGTTTTTGGCATATTCAATTTTGATTTCATTCAACCATTCCAAAATTTCTATTGATACTACAAAAACTTGCGCTTCTTCATCTTTTTCGTGAGAGGGCATTAACCACTATATTACTTTCCCTCTCTTATGTAATATCTCCATATCAAATGTGGAAATTTTTTCTATCCATTTCTATTGTTCAGTAGTCAATGTTTTTTGTTGTAACAAATATTGTAGGCTATTATGATCTATACTTATCAAGAACTTTCTTCCCAAGAGATATTGTCACCATTTGGTTAATGCATGCATGATTGCAAGCATTTATTTATTGTATGCGGAATGTAAGCATTCTTTTTTGTTTATTTTCCTCCTTTCAAATGCTATTGGGTGTCCCTCTTGCATCAATACTTCTCCGATCCCAAAACCTGAAGCATCACATTCAATTATGAAGGATTTTGAAAAGTTAGGTGTAGCTAACATGGGGGTTGTGGACATAATTTTCTTTAAATTTTCAAAACATTTTTCAGATTCTTCATTCCATTGGAAGGAGTTTTTCTTTAGAAGATTTGTTAGGGGGGCAGTTAGATGAGCATAGTGTTGATTAACGTTGGTTGTCATTGATGTCAACCCTTGAAGAAATCCCTGTAGCACAAAGGTTGGGTAATGGACCCAATATTGTTTGATGTAAATATGACTTGTTATTGTCTTGTCATGGTTGATAATAAGTAGAAATGGATGAACTCCAAAGTGGTCCCCTTATGGTGAAGGCCCTCACGGGAAGACGCTTTGCGGATTGAGTTATCCTAGAAGTATGGTTAGAGAACCCATGCTTATTTGTGGAATAATGAGATGAAGGTCAGTGAATTTGTCATTTAAACTATCCTATATGGATAGTGCTTGTCATGCAATTTCCAGTGGTATGTGGAACATCACATAACTCCTCACGGTTAGAGAGTTATGGCCATGAGAAGTTGGAGAACCCAGGTTTGGGTAATGGAACCAAGTTTGTTTTATGGATAATGGTATGTGTTTTGATATATTTGCATGTAATACTAATCTATGTGGATGGTACATGTCATTCCATTTCTGGTGGTATGTGGAATGTCACATAAATCCTCATGGTTTGAGAGTTATGGCCTTACGAAGTTGGAGGACCCTCTTATGTCATCTAGAAGCCCCAAAAGGTGAAAGTAGTCAAAGTAGTTTAAGAGATTTTAGAAGGTAAATAATAAAGTGAATTGATGAGTGTACTATAATTCAAAGTGAATATAAAATAAATGATTTAAATAATAAATTTAATGGAGAAATTAGAAGTGGGTTAACCCTAAAATAAAGAAAGTGGGCAAAGTGTCTTAGAAGATGTTTTTAAGGAAGCTACTTGGAGAGTATAAATAAGAGGAAAGGCTCTCTCATTTTAGAAACACTTGAGAATATTTAATACCTATAGGTATCCAAGGTAACCAAAGGATATCTAAGCTGAATTTCTGAGGGAAGGTGAAGAAAAGAAGACCGGAATTCAAGGAAGGATAAATTCTTTTGATGATCCTTTCTAAGGTGTTTCGAGTAAAAATGTCATAACTTATTCATAATAGATCCAAATTCAATAAGACAAAATGTGTTGGTTATAGTATATTATGTAGTATAATGTGTAATAGTTTCATATCGATTCAAAAAATATTCCGTGTGGGGCACGCTATACAAGGTCGCTCTCTAGAATAAGCCAGAATTCAACAAGGTATGTCATTTTTTCTATAACTAATTTTCTGAGAGGTTCCAAGTAGTGACACATGGAGAAAGAGCATAAAAAACACTGAAGAGAATTGTGTATCAGTTTCATATCTTTATTCATTACAGGTACAAAGTTATGATTATTTCAAGTTAGGGTTGTTGACTAATCCAAAACTAGTCATGTGACACTAAATAAAAGTTTGATGTAAATGCTAGTATCTTGTTGTTTAAAGTTAAGGAAGGTTTGCAGGTATGTGATCATATACACCAGGTATATTACAAAGTTATAAATCATATTTGGATGATGAAATTGATGAGGGCGTTTTGTTGAGGTACAAGTTGGGTACATGGTTGAAACAAGTAGTTGATGAGTTGGCACATACATGAGGTGTATAGTTTATTATGTTGGTACATATTGATGAGTCATAATTAATGAGTAGTTGAAACATGATTGGTACATACTTGGTGCATGGTTGATGCACTTTTTTATGGTACAGGTTGGTGCATGGTTGATGCACTTGTTTATGGTACATGTTGATTACAGGTTAAGGTACAGGTTGATGCATGGTTCAGGTTTATTGGTACAGGTTTACAACGGTATATCTCATAGTGATAGTGTGACATTGGTTCCATAATTCTGCTTCTACTTCAGGGTTGTTGGATGGGGCAAGGATAGGTGGTTGTAGCCACCTTCTGGTTGTCTCCGGAGAACATATGGGGTTGTATCCTCCTTCTGGTTGTAGCCAGAGAATTGGGGATTTGGAGCTTCCCTCAGGTTGTATCCTGAGAAACTAGGGGGTTGGAGTCTCCTTTCAGTTGCAGCTGGAAAACAAAGGAATTTGGTGCTTCCAATGAATGTAATTCTTCAAGACATATAAGAAAAAGAATTATGTGGTTTTCTCCTGATTGTTCATTTATTATTTCTCATTATTGGATAATAATTCTACATTGATATAACACTTGGATTATTTGAAGAAAAAGGATTATAATTATGCTATTACTAATTCACACCCCCTCTTAGTAATCCAACAATTGGTATCAGAGCAGGTTCCTTCAGAAATTAGTTTAACCATTGAAAGGTAGATCATGGAGAGTACCAACTTGTATAAAAATGGAATACCACAGTTTGATGGACATAAGTATGATTTTTGGAGAATAAGGATGAAGACATATATACAAGCACAAGGATTTCAAGTTTGGCAATCAATTGTAGATGGATACACAACACAAGTAGTTCCACCAACAAATGACAAAGTAGTGAAACTCATTGAGAATAGTTCCAAAGCCAAAAATACACTTTTGAATGGTCTCAGTGATACGGTATTCACCAAAGTTGCACAATGTAAATCCGATAAACAGATTTGGGACAAGCTTTGAAATATTTATGAAGGAGATACAAAAGTCAATGAAGCAAAGATTCAAACTTACAGAGGTCAGTTTGAAAAACTAAAAATGAAGGAAGATGATAATATTGCAACTTACTTCTTATGAGTCGATGAAACACTAAATGCAATCATAGGATTGGGAGAAGAAATCGAAGAATCTGTAATTGTTCAAAAGGTACTAAGATCTCTTCCTATGAGATTTAACCCTAAGATATCAGCACTGGAAGAAAGATCGGATCCAAACTCAATAAGCATGGACGAGCTGCATGGAATCTTGACAGCATATGAAATGAGAAATGAACAGGAAAATCCAGATGTAAAAGAAGAAGCCTTCAAAGCATCCAAAAGATCAAAGAAAAAGAAAAAGGAACAAGAAGAATATAGCAACAAAAATAACGTCTCGGAAGATGATGAAGAAGTGTCCAACTTCGTCAAAAGATTGAACAAGGGAACCGACGGTAGGTATAGAGGTAAGCTTCCTTTAATTTGTTTTAATTGTGATGGTATTGGTCATTTTGCTAACAAATGTCCTCATAATAAAAAGAGAAATGACGAAGGTTACTCAAAAGGAAAACACACATATAAAGGCAAAATAACTACAAAGAAAGTTTTCAAGAAAAACTTATGCACCAAAGAAGACATCTCATCATCAAATGAAGATGAAGTCAGTGACAGTGAGACTGGAAGAGTTCTATTCATGGAAGTAAAAGAATCTGACAAACAAGACTCCGAAGAAGAATATGAAGAAGCTGAAGAAGAATATGAAGAATTCGAAGAAGAAATTGAAGAAGCAGAAGTTGACTATCGAGAAGAATTAATGTGTGCCATAGAATTTATCAAAAGAGAAAAAAAGAAAAATAAGAAACTACAAGCAGAACTAGACAAGAAAAAGGATACTCGAGAACTAGGACAAATAATCACAAAATTGAAGGTTCAAATAGAAGAAGATAAAAGAATTGATTAAGAACTCAAATAAAATCTAGAAGAAAAGGACGAGATCATTGGAAACTTGGAAGCAAAGATTGTTGCACTAAGAAAGGATATTCAAAAGAAAAATATGCAGAATAACTCAAAAATTCTGGATGACATTATCAGTAATCAACAATCTCATCTTGACAAGTCCAGACTTGGATACAATCAGACAGAAAAGGGATCAAGATCCAAAATAAAAGAGCAAGAAACATATCCAAAAAGTTATGCAGAAACAATCAAAGGGGATAGGAAGATATACAAGGAATATTATAGGGACACTCATCCGCCAAGAAGATTCAGATTTCAGAATCAACAATAGACAGATAGGCCTCAAGAAGAAGAAGGATTCATAAGAGCACCTCCTTTCAAAATATCTTCAACTCCCAGGTATAAAACTATATTTTTTGGTTTATGTTATGCATGTAATAATTTTGGACATAAAGTTGTGAATTGCATAGCTAACAATAGGATCAATAACAACTTTGAGAGTCATACACAAAGGGGTTATTCAATAAGACCTAGTGAAACACAAAGAAGAAATTACAACAGGTTTGAATCTTTGAGCACTGAAGTGGAATGTTACAAATGTAACAATTTTGGACATGTGGCCAAAGATTGTAGAATGACAGTCCTTCCTAAAGAACCTCAACAGAATAACAATAGTCACAGACATGAACCTCAGAAAATGACATGGATAAGAAAGAAAGATCAATATAGCAATGAAGAATGCACAATTTCTCTATGTTGGCCCTTGACCAACTTTTGAGGAACACTTGGTCATAATTGACCGTTTTTGGACTTTGACACCCTGTCAAAGATGGAGCGCTAGGCGAAGCAGAGATCACAGGATCTCGATCCAATTTTGGGCCTGTTTTAGGGTTTTGGGTTAATGTAATGGGAAAGGGATGTCGACTCGTGGGTTTACACACGCTTAGGCCAACTTTTGTAATGTATAAATAGAAAGATAGGCAATGTAAGAAGTAGTAGATGTGATTTCTTAGTGAAATTGGTGGTGCATCTATGTGATGTTGAATAAGTTCTCTGTGCAAACTGTGTAAGGCTTGCAAGGCTAAGTGCAAGTTACTGTGTGGTTGATACTGTAACGCAAGGAAGAAGGATCTAGCGAGCTACACAGATCTTCTTTCCTATGCGAAGACGGGTTTTAGAGGCTTTGTGCTTGTAACAGCTTGAGGACAATAATAAAGAAAAAGATCTTGTGGATGTAGCCCCGGGGGGGTGAACCATGTAAATATGTGTGCTATGCTCTGTTCTTTGGTTCAATGCATTTATCTTTGCTTATGTTATGTGCTTTGATATATCCACTTATGCTCTGTGCTTCTTAGATATATATGATTTTTAGATAGGATGTAGGATGCTTAGTGCTGATCTACTGGATATGATTTGGGTTGCTATGGTTAAGTGTTGAAACACTGTAAATCTGAGTATTCACCACAAAGCTTTGTGTTGTTTGCGAAGTATAATAAGGGTTAAACATTGATGAAAGATCTATCCTAAGTACCCTATAAGGATAGAATCACAGGTATGTGCCCCAGCTAAGGTTGCAGACACCTGAGTCTTGCAACCACCCCTGCCTCTACCTTGGGTGAGACTTCATCTGCTTCGCAGGTGTTCTCGAAAGGGTCGGTAGTTAGGGATTTGTTGGTGCGCTCTTGAGCATTAAACCCTGGGTCTACCCCTGTGCCAACACTCTAACAGCTAAGCAGAAGAAACGCAGTTGGTATGTTGACAGTGGATGTTCAAAACACATAACAGTTGATAGAGACAAGTTTATTACATTAAGAAATGAAAGAGATGGATAAGTCTCCTCCAGAAATGATGATTCAACCAAAATCATTGGAAAAGGCACAAACCAAATTGGGAACAAGAATGAAAAGGAAGAACATGTTCTGCTAGTAGAAGATATGAAACATAATCTTCTAAGTGTGAGTCAAATGTGTGACCAAGGTCATAAAGTTACTTTCGATTCACAAAAGTGTGAGATAAGAAAAGAAGGTTCAGGGAAATTTGTCGTTATAGTTGCAAGAACTTCAAGCAACATATATGTGTTAAGTGAAATTGGAAATGAAAAGTGTTGTCTAGGAAAGGAAGATGAAAGTTGGCTATGGCACAAAATAATGGGGCACATACATTTTGGTAACCTTGTCAAAGTCAACAAAAGAGAAGCAGTCAGAGAAATTCCCCAGATTACGAAACCAACCAACACTTTATGCAAGCATTGTCAACAAGGAAAGAAAACAAAGACCAGGTTTAAATCAAAGGAATATTCAATGACAAGACCACTGGAAATTGTGCATACTGATCTAGTTGGACCAACTAAAACAAAGGGCTTAAAAGGGGTGAGAAATACTTCATGTTATTAGTTGATGATTATACAAGAATGACTGCAGTTTTCTTTCTCAAGAATAAGTCAGAAGCTTTTGAAAACTTCAAGATCTACAAGGAAATGGTTGAAAATGAAATGGATTTAGAAATCAAATACTTGAGATATGATAATGGAGGAGAGTTTACCTCAAAGGAATTTATGGACTAATGCAACAATCATGGAATAAAAAGGAAATTCTTCATTGCTAGGACACCTCAATAGAATGGAGTTGTTGAAAGAAAGAACAGGACAATACAGGAAATGGCTCGAGCAATGTTAATGGATTCGAAATTGACAGATATTTTTTGGACACAGGCAGTGCATACAATAGTTCACATTCAAAACATATTAATGCTCAGAAACAACACTGAAAAAACTTCTCACGAACTATGGAAAGGAAGACCAGCAAATGTAAATCACTTCAGAGTTTTTGGAATCAAATGCTATATCAAAAGAGAAGATGGAGGAATGGGAAAGTTTGACTGTCATGTGGACAAATGAATACTTGTTGGTTACTCAAGTACAAGGAAATTATACAAGTGTTACAATCTAAGATTGAACAAAGTTGTGGAAAGCATCAACGTAACAATTGATGAAACATGTAGACCAAAATCAAAGGAAGAAAATGAATCAATGAAACAACCCTTAGAAGAAGAAGCAAAAGATGAAAAACAAGTATAAGAGGAAGATGAAGAGAATCTGACAGAAGTAGAAGAGAAAGTTCAACAAGTGTCTCCAAAGACACCTAGTAAACGATTGCAAAAGAATAATCCTATAGATCAGATTATCAAAAACAAAGATGCAGGATTTGAGACTAGAAGAAGAACCTGTTCACCAGAACAAACACACCTAACACTCTTATCTACAATTGAACCAAACTGTTTTGAAGACACCAACAAGGATGAATCTTGGAATAAGGCCATGGATGAAGAATTGGATCAAATAGATAAAAATGACACTTGACAACTGGTTCCAAGACCAAAGAATAAGAATGTAATCAGAACAAGGTGGGTCTTCAGGAATAAATTGAATGAAGATGGATAGGTTACAAGGAACAAAGCTAGATTGGTATGTAAAGGATATGCATAGGTTGAAGGAATCGAATTTGAAGAGACATTTTCCTCAGTTTCCAGAATGGAAGCAATCCGTTTTCTTTTAGCTTATGCATGCTCCAAAAATATTAAAATGTATCAAATGGACGTAAAATCAAATTTTCTGAATGGGGAACTTGAAGAAGAAGTCTACATTGAACAACCAAAAGGATTTCAGCTGTCAAAAAATGCAGATTATGTGTGTAAATTAAAGAAGGCCTTGTATGGTCTAAAAAAAGCTCCTAGAGCATGGTACTCTAGAATGGATAAGTATCTACAACATGCAGGGTTCAGAAAAGCAAGTGCAGACAACAACCTCTATATCAAGGTAAGTCAAGGTAATGTTTTATTAATTGAAGTTTATGTTGATGATATTATTTCTGGTAGTGATGATGATAGGTTAAGCCAAAAAATTTCAAAAGATATGCAGAATGAATTTGAAATGTCGTTACTTGGAGAACTGTCCTTCTTTTTAGGACTTTATATATGCCAAAGCAACCAAGGAATTTTTATTTCTCAAACCAAGTATATCATAGAAATGCTAAAAAGGTTTGGTATGGAAGATTGCAAACAAGTTATCACTCCCATGCAAACCAGTTGCAAGTTGAGCAAAGATGATGATTCAAAGTCTACAGATCAAAGGCAATACAGGTCAATGATTGGCAGCCTACTATATGTGACAACATCTAGACCAGATGTAATGCAAATAGTTGGACAGGTGGCACGATTTCAGGAAGCACCAAAGGAATCACATGTATTAGCAATGAAGAGGATTTTCAGATATCTCAAAGGAACAAAAGAGTTTGGATTATGGTATCCAAAAGGAAAGGATCTATAACTTATTGCCTACACAGATGCAGATTAGGAATGTTGTATTGATGATCAACAAAGCACCAGTGGAGCAAAATTCTACTTGGGTGAGTTTTTAGTATCATGGATAAGCAAGAAACAATCATCAGTATCATTATCTATAGCCGAGGCAGAGTACATTATAGAAACATCATGTTGTACACAGGTTCTTTGGATGAAACAAACTCTGATAGATATCCAGGTTGAGTATGATGAGCCCATTCCAATCTATTATGATAATACAAGCACCATCAATATCTCAAAGAATCCGGTGATGCACTCCAAGACGAAGAACATTCCAATCAAGTATCACTTTTTAAGGGAACATGTTGCAGAAAAGAACATCAGAGTTGAGTATGTGGGCACAAAAGAAAAAGTAGCATACATCTTTACAAAACCACTTCCACGGGAAGCCTTTGAGTATCTTCGCTAGTGACTTGGAGTTATTTCTACTCCAAAATGAATGCTTTTGAATGCTTATCTTATATGTCTTAGATGTACATGAGGAAGCACCATAAGAAGATAGTTCAGTTAGGGGGAGAAACCCCGGATGGAAAGATACCTTTTCCATTGATGACAAAGGGGAAGATATTTATTAGATGTAGATGACAGAGGCATGGTTCCAGGGGGAGAAGATTTATTAAATGTAGAGGATAGAGGCATGGTTCCAGAGGGAGCATGAGTGATATGATTTTAGTATTGCATCAGAGTGTTTCCATCAATGCAAAGGGGGAGATTGTTGATTAAGGTTGGTTGTCATTGATGTCAACCCTTGAAGAAATCCCCATAGCACAAAGGTTGGGTAATGGATCCAATATTGTTTGATGTAAATATTGTTTGCACTCTTTTCGTCGTTTGATGAGCAAAAAGTGAGTGCTTACATGCCTAGTTGGGCTCTGCTAGTCATGACAGCTGTATGGTAAAAGGTTAGAAAGAAAAAAACAAAGCTATTAACAAGAATTAAACGAAAACTAAATGAAACTATGAGCATAAAAACAAAAATAAAAACAAATGAACTTGGACCAATATCACCAATGTATAAGCTGGTCTGATTGTTGAAATCCAAAGATACACAATGGAGAAAGAGGACTTGGGTCCCTTCCCTCTCCAATGGAAGGCTCTTGAGGCCCTCAACTAATTGCTCTCCTTTCAAAGAAAAGATGAAATGTGGGTGAAAGAACTCCAAGCTTATTCACTCAAGGGAGGGGTGAATAGCTTATGAAATGCAGCTTACAATGTGTGTTGCCAAAGAAGGAGTCTCTAGCAATCTCAACAGCATAACAGTATGAAGAATTCCTTGAGAAAATGGTGGTCATTCATGGCTTTTTATAGCCAAGCATTGGGT
>ML820107.1:49001-74537 GCA_009831015.1 Picea engelmannii | reverse complement strand
GTGGGGGTCTGCGGGAGTGGAAGACAGGGTCTACAGGGGGGGTTGTGAAGGAGTGTGAGTGGGCGGGGGAGGGTCGGTGAGTGTGAGTGTGGTTGAAATTTGGAGGGGGGTTATGGGGGGTCGGATCCAGGTTATTCACTGTGCAGTGTACAGATGAAGATTTCAGCAAAAAAAGGTATGAAACCTTGCTCTGATACCATTGTAATAAATAAACCAAGAGCTGCAAAATTGGAATAATAAATATATTGATAGATAAATGAATAATGAATGATTACAATCAAGAAGTGAGGTCTCGCTTATATACCCACACAGGGGTGCCCATAACCAATATCCATGTATTTTCATTATTAATAATTATTTACTAATTATTATTTAATTGTTATATTATTTATGTGTATTTTTATGTACATAACAAAGACCCCCTTTCTCTTGGTTATGCCAGCAAGAGCCACTACCCTGGCGTGGTGACTAGCTGTTGGTAGTGTCATACCACTACATGCCCATGGAACTAATTGAAAATGTGTTGAACCTGCACAGAGTAGATCTAGATAGAAAATACTACACACATTTGCATAGAGAAATTGAGAAAGAAGAAGAAGGAGAGAAAGAATAGAAGAATTATCATTAATCATTTGAATAATAAATAATTTACACATGATATACTCTGTATAACTCAATGAATGTGCACTGGAGGAGAACTAATGCACCATAGTGGTGTTCTAGAGTGATCTGGACACACACCAACAGTTACGGGAGTGAACTGCCACCTAGTCTAGTCTCTCAGACAATTACGAGAGTGAACTGCCACCTAGTTGAGTTAACTAGTCAACTAGTCTTCAGGTAACTGACTGAACAAAGATTAGTGAGGAGTAGATCAAGGAATCAAGGGTAATGCACTAGTCTAGTGATGATCTCAAGGAAAGTGCACATTATCATGGTGATGATCCCAATGTTGCATGGTGACAAAACCAATGCAACATCTGAACTCAACTCAACTAGTCAAATTGAAGTGTCAACTGAAAGAGAATATTCTCTAGGTGGAATATTCTCTCCTAAAATATAGGATACTAGATAATGACTAATTATGACTAATAAACCAGGAAAAAATTTAGGAAAAATAAATCTTAGGTGTGTGTGAATTAACTCCAACACCCCCCCTGAACATCACTATGGTGAAAATAAAGAATAGGTCCCAGCAATAAGGCCATGTTAGGTACCCAAATAAAAAAGATACACTGAAATAAAGAGAGGAAAGAGGGAAAACCTCATGGTAAAACCCTCCCCTCAAGGTACAATGCATGTAAAAACAAGAACTACAGTTGTTAGGAAACTGTGTCCTTCACTCCAAGACGACTTCACATAGAATGGAACTTCTGCTCAGTGAAGGTCTTGGTGAATATGTCTATCATATGTTCTACTGAAGAGAAAACCTGTAGGTCGATGATCCCATCATGTAATAATTACCAAATGTAGTGCATGTGGATCTTGATGTGCTTCGTCCACTACCTCTGAACTGGATTTCTGTAGAACTTCAGAGTGCTCTAGTTGTCACACTAGATGACGATCGACTGGAGAAATTGAATGCTGAACACAGTGTGAAAATGTTGTAGCCACATAGTCTGAATGGTTATGCTAATTACCCCTTTGTACTATGCCTCGACTGAATATAGAGAAATGGCGTCTTGCTTCTTGCTCGACCAATATATAGGCCCAGACCTAATACTGAGTGAGTAACCAGATGTGGACTTGCGATCAATGCTATCGCCAGCCCAGTCAGAATCAGTAAACCCAATGAGATCTAATGTAGAGTCTGTTGCATAATTAATCCCAAATGTGATGGTGCCCTATACGTATCGAAGGATATGCTTTGCAACCTTCCAATGTAGCTTATGCGACTCCTGCATGAACCTGGAAATTGCACCTACTCCATAGGAGAGGTCTGATCTGGAGCGTGTGAGATACAACAAGCTCCCCACTCGTTGTCTATACAATGTGTTGTAAACTAGTGGAGTCTCCTCGCCATCCTCAAGTTTGACTCTTGTTAGGGAAGGAGTTAGAGCAGACTTGCATTCTGTCATGTGAAATCTCTCAAGGAGATCTCATGCATACTTGGCCTGAGATAGTTTGATTCATGATGCATCCTGACTGATATCGAGTCCAAGGAAGAAGTGTAGCGGACCCATGTCCATCATCAAAAACATGTCATGTAGAATCCTCTTGACTGCAATAATCGCTAAAGTCGAGAAATCAGTGATCAACAAATCATCAACATACATAACTAAAAGTAGAAGTGAATCAATTGTCCTGAGCATGTAGACATTCGGGTCTGATTTACAACGTACAAATTTCTGTGACAACAAGTAGGAGTCCATCTTGGAATACCATGCCATCAAATCCTGCTTGAGGCCATAAAGGGACTTCTTCAGTCGACAGACCAAATATGAGTCCTGCATAAATCCTTAGGGCTACTCCATATAGATATCCTCGGAGATATCACCATGAAGAAATGCATTCTTCATGTCCATCTGATGGAATTCTCATTCCTTGGATGCCACAATGGAAAGTACCAATCATATGGAATCCATCTTCGCTACTGGAGTGAAGGTCTCATCATAGTCAATACCATGCACCTGTTGAAATCCTTTGGCAACAAGCTTGGCTTTGTGTCTACTAATCTATCCATCCACTGCACTCTTGGTCCTCTAGAACCATATACATCTGACAAGTTTCCTCCCAGAAGGAAGGGGAACTCGATCCCAAGTTTGGTTCTTGAGAAGGGATTCGTACTCCTTCTGCATGGCAGATTACCAAAAGGGATTTCCAGAAGCCTCGCCATAAGACTGTGGATCTGAATACTGAACCAAGAAAATATGCCCAGAGGGAAATGGTTCATTGGCAATGAGTGCAACAGGAGGCTCCTCAAAATCAGATCAAGTTCTCCTGGTATCGGCTGGATCACCAGTGAGATCCCCTGCATCCTGAAGAGTAGTTTGTGCCCACTAGGGCCTCTGCTCTGACTCTGCATATGACTGTACTGAATCTGAATCTGAATCATCTGAGTCCTTTAAATTAGAAATCTCATCTAAAGAAGAGTTGGCATGTGCATGATCATAATCTCGAACAGGTGGAAGAATGAAGGTGTCTGCATGCGGCTGATGAGGTACATGCGAGACACTTTCCTCAAATTGTACACTACGCTCAATGATGAATTGGTTCGAGGAAAGATAAATAAGCCTATATCCTTGCAAACCTTCATGGTATCCAACAAAAATGCATTCAGTGATCTGTGTATCAAGTGCCTTCCTCTTTTCAGAGGGAATTCGGGCCCATGCACGTGAACTGAAAATGAAAAAGTGGGTCACTTCCGGTTTGAGGCTGCTCCAAGCCTTGTAGGGGGTCTTATCCTTGACAGATCTATGGGGAGATCTATTTTGGATGTATGTTTCACAATTAAGTGCTTCAGTCCATAGTCTCTATTGTAGTGAATTTGCATGCAGCATGCAAGATTCCATCTCTTTTAGAGATCTATTTTTCCGCTCAACAACTCCATTTTGCTACAGAGTATAGGGAACTGTGTGTTGCAACTGAATCCCTGCCTCATGGAAAAGATTATGGATCGCATGATTGACATACTCTCCTCCATTATCAGTTTGGATGACTTTGATCTTCTTTCCAGATTGTGTCTCAACTAGGGCTTTGAACTCTTTGAGGTGTTGAAAGACCTCAGATTTTTTCCTGAGAAAGTAGATCCATGTAAAATGTGAGAAATTATCAATAAAAATGAGAACAAACCTCGCTTTTCTAATGGATGGATGTGGAAAAGGGCCCATAAGGTCATTGTGGATAAGATCTAAAGGTGAAGAATCTCTCTAATACTTTCCTTTGTCGAATTTCTCTTGAGGGTGTTTTCCGAGAACACATCCCTCACATACTCCCTTGGATAAATGGATGTCTGGTAGACAATCAACCAATATTTCTTGCTAAGTTGTTGCATGTATCTAAAATTCAAATGTCCAAACCTTTCGTGCCATATCCTACTACTTTCATCAGAATGAGTAAGCAATAAAGTAGAATCAGGTTCAATGAATTCAGAAAATGTATACAATCTAGACTGATGATTTGCCTCACCGGTAGCAACCCTGGAGTTGGTTTTCATGTTGTATATGTCCACGGAATTTGGTGTGAATATTGATTTCTTTCCAGTGTCGTAATTTGTCATTTGATACACAGAGAGAAGGTTGATGGAAAGTTTGGGAACGTGTAGCACATTCTTAAAGCTTCTGTTGGTGAGTTCAATCCTTCCTTTGTCGGTGACTTTGACAGAAGAGTTGTCCCCCATCATAATACAAGGACCATTGCATGCATACAATGAAGAATACAATTATTTTGAGGCAGCCATGTGATGTGATGCTCTTGAATCTACAATCCAAGCATCAGGAGAGGAGTTGATGGAAATCAAGGCATGGCTAGAATTTCCTTTCTTGGGATTTAGATCTTCCGGCTTCTTCTTCTTGGAACCCTCAGTGATGCGATCTCCAAGGTTTTTTTGCTGAAGTATTTCATATATTATATCTATTTGTTTTCTCATGCATGCAGATTCCAAATGGAATCATTTGTGACAGTATGTGCATTTCTCCCATTTTATTCCATTTTCCCCTTTGGATCCGGAGGCATCGATGAAGGGTTTTGTGTACCCTTCCTTCTTCGGATGTGCATGAGATTTCCTTTTATCTTTATCTTTTGATTTCTGATATTTATGGCTGCCATCTTGCATAGTGAGTGCATGCGCCTTTTGGGCCTTTGATTTTTCCCATGTTGATGATCTTGGTTTTCTCTTGTGTCAAGGATTTGATAAATTCCTCAAGAGAAGGCATCTTCCAGGTGGATCTAGAGGCAAATATGACATAATGTGGATATGAATACAAATAATTCAGGACCAAGTTTGGAGAGAATGGTAAGAACCATTTGTTTCTCCTCAGATTTATCAACCCCGCAAGTTTTGAGTTGCGATAATAAATCCTTGAATTTTGTAAAGAAATCTTGGATATTGTTGAATATTTTTGGATCCAATGTGAGTAGCTCCACCTCTAACATGTGTCCCCTCATCTCATCCTATTTTTCAAAGAGCCCTTGTAAGGTGGTCCAGGATTCATTGGGAGTCTTACAGGAAGATATCTGAAAAAGGAGATCGGGATAAATTAGACTGCAAATCGTTCTGAGTGCTTCATCCATCCAATTTAAGTACTTGGATTTTTCTATGGTTGATGTTGGTTCTGTATTTGTATTCAAGGTTAACCTGTACAACCCTTTGGTTCGAAGATGAATCATTATTTTCTCCTTCCATACAAAGTAGTTGTAAGGTGTAAGAATGATATTTTTTTGGAATCCATCTTTCCCCTATCTTCAATTTTTTGTACCTGCCAACAATTTTGGTGTAGATTTTGCTTAGCAGTCCGTCGGATCTTATACCATGTAAATTTGTTGAACCTGAACATAATAGATGTAGCTAGAAAATAATACACACATTTGCAGAGAGAAATTGAGAAAGAAGAAGAAGGAGAGAAAGAATAGAAGAATTCTCATTAACAGTTTGAATAATGAATAATTTATACATGATATACTCTATATAACTCAATGAATGTGCATTGGAGGAGAAAAAATGCATCATAGTGGTGGTGTAGAGTGATCTATACACACACCAATAGTTACGGGAGTGAACTGCCACCTAGTCTAGTCTCTTAGGCAGTTACAAGAGTGAATTGCCACCTAGTTGAGTTAACTAGTCAACTAGTCTTTAGTGAATTGACTGAACAGAGAGTAGTGAGGAGTAGATCAAGGAATCAAGGGTAATGCATCGGTTTGGTGATGATCCCAAGGAATGTGTGCATTAGCATAGTGATGATCCCAATGTTGCATGGTGACAAAATCAATGCAACATCTAAACTCAATTCAACTAGTCAAACTGAAGTGTCCACTGAAAGAGAATATTCTCCAGGTGGAATATTCTCCACTAAAATATAGGAGACTAGATAATGACTAACTATGACTAATAAAAAAGGAAAAAACTTAGGAAAAATAAATCCTAGGTGTGTGTGAAGTAACTCCAACACTAATAGGCTGGCTCGTGATGAGACCCCCTATCCTCTAACTAGGTCTTGTTTTTTTATTATTTTTTATGGGTCCCTCTGTTTCTTGATGAGAAGATCTTTATTTATTTCTTGGGGATCCTTGGGCGAAGCATATCAAGGTTTCATTCTTTTGGATTTTATCTTTTTCCATCTACTTTTACCCTTTGGGCCTTTAGCCCCTTCTTCCCACAGGGCAAGGTACAACCCTTAGATAATTTTCCAACCCAATGCCCAGACCAGTGTAATGTGATGGATGAGTGGGAAAAAGATGAAAAGTGGTAAGTATGGTGGGAGAGGATGATTGCCTTTCATGAATCCCCCTAGTGGAAACTCAAACCATATGGGTACCAACTTACTAGGGAACACTGTCATTGCCCCCAAGTGTGGTCAAGTGGAAAATCATAAGATCCAAGCACCCGTTAGAAACAAAAAGAATTAAATGCACATATTCAAAGGTTTTGAGGATCAGAGTGACACATACCATGATACCCAGACTCATTACCTCATGGAGAAAGATCCATTTTTGCTGCAAGACCAAGTCGAGCTGATGGATGTTGATGTTGTTGACAAAGTGGAGGCGTTGAAGAATAAGGATGGGCCTTCTAGGGACATGCTAAAGTCGATATGGCTCTTGGTACTCCATGTCTAGGACTGTGGGCCTTGAGACATGATCTCCTTAGTTATCCCTAGGTTAGGGGATAACAAATTGAACTCAAGGTCTTTTCTTAAGCCTATTCCATGGAATAATTAAGACTATGAAAACAAGAAATCTAAGGCATCCTTGTGAAAAATATGAGGCATGTGAAGGGTTGTTTAGTAGCCAAGGTTTTAGAGCTAACTTGAGGGTTGTCCAAGCCTATTGAAGGATAATTTTTCAGACCTATTGGGTACAGTTCCAGACCAAATTTTATATCAGTTCTGTGTGTAGATATAAAGAGTATAAGGTTGTGTTTCAGGCCTGTGTTAAGTATTGATAAATCATTAGTTTTGAGGTAAGTTTACAACCTTCTCTGAGGAAAGCTTGAGGAAAATTCTAAGGTCAATTATTAATCAAATTCCAGACCTCTTCGAAAGTTAAACAAGGGAATATTTGAGGAAGTATATCAGCCAAGTTCTAAATTTGAATTTGAAGACATTTTCGTTTTGAGGTAAAATTTATGAAACTTGTTTCAAAATGATTCTTGGGGTGACTTTTGACTGTATTCTATATGTGCATCTTATTCAAGCTCTAGTGAGGAGACTATACTTGCAGCTAGTGATGTGCAAGGTTTCAAGCCCTTGTCACTATGTGTATCATTTCCCTTTGTGGAAGAAATGAGAGCAACTTTAGCCACCTCAAAAGAAGTCAAGGAATGCAAGCAAGAACGACGAGGAGTTCTTCTCTATCTCAATATTCTTAGGAAGACCAAAATCAAGATTGAGCATGATTGCAAAATAAGGTAAGTTTTGCACTACTTACCTTAATTGATTTCATCATTACTTTGTAGTATCTTGATTTTGATAATGAAGGGTATTATCCTTGGTATGGGAGCCCTCATGACTTCGACCATTATCCTTGGTACGGGAGTCCAAATCATCTTGGTTGGTTATTATTCTAGTACAAGAGGCCATTTTGGTTGTTATCCCTATGGGAGGCCATCTTGGTTATTATCCTAGTATGGAAGGCCTGGTTTTTTATTTCATTATTGAAGGGCCATGATCCCTGGTGTTATCACTCCAAGAAACCCTTTGTGGTTGTAGACCAAAGGTGCTTGGTAACTTAGAAGTAATGGTTTTTATGTGTTTGGGACAATGGGGTCTTTAATGATTCAATGAAATAAACACTCATCACACATCTAAAGAAGCAGTGCTTTTAGGAAACAATAATCAGATCAAATAATTTGAAAGGGGGATGAAGAACACTATTCTTGAATGCCGAATACAAATGAATGCAGGGCTGAATACAAGATAGAAAGGAATCCTTTAATTTCAAGATTATGAGCTCAATAAAGAGATAACAGTCTTTATGAACTGAAATAAACTGAAACAAAGTACAGGAAATGAAAGATGAACAATTCTGATATTGTAAACGAAAGGAAACTGAACTTTATTTCTGCAAAAAGAGTCTATACAGTGGCATAAAATATCTCCCAGTTTGAACCTTGATCTCATATAAAAAATAGGCCTTTATAGGCTCTTACAATCTGTTTTACAGATCCTAAAAACATGGATTTGTATTTAATAAAAGCAATTCAAATATGACTAAACAACTTTGAAGATAAAGACTTTAACAACTAAACTATCATTCAGATTGTTTCCAATCTCAAAAATTCGCCATCTATATCCTTTAGCTCCTGGGATCTGCGATGTAATGAAACATGGCAGGGCACCTATCCTAACAGTTGGATTTCTCCAACGTTCATGGTCGATTTTTGAGGAAGTTGTTTTGCATGTGTTCTCAAAATTCTCTCGAACCTCTGATGCTGAGTCCTATGCATGCGATCTGATAGTCCTTTGATATCCTGGAACCTCTTCATAATCTACAAAAAATGACCTGTTCTGTCCTTGGTTCTCAAAAATGTTTTTCCAACTTTCAACAGTTAACGGGCTTTATAATTCGCTAGTTAGATGGTGAAAGCGCTGCCTTTCACCAGCTAACGGGTCATAAAATATCTCTTTGTGCTGTTGAAAGCTCTGACTGCACCCAAAACGAGTTTTCACATTCAAAATTTTGATTCTATCAAAACTCAGTGTGTCTCAGATTTCTCACCTTGCATATTAACAACGACTTGAGCAAGGACCTTCAAGTCTGGATGGGATTTTTGCCTTTGTTTTTGTTTCAATCTTCTTATCTGCCTTTTAAGTCGTTTGGCAAGCCACCATAGGCTATTGTAATCTTTGGTGAGTTTTTGCTTTCTTTTCTTCTCTTTAACACTTTCCCGAGCCAATCTCTTAAACGCAACATTGGTTTTAGCGAAGTTATCAGACAACTTCTTATACCTTTCTTTGATCACCCATTCCAAAACCTCTTGCTAAGCAATTACCTGTTTCAGATGCTTGATTTTCTGAGATTTCTTTGTCTTGGATATTTTTGATGTTTCTCCCTCCTCTATATGAGTGAAGGTCTCATAGTTTTGTGCAAACTTAGTTGATTGCTCAAGGCTCTTGGTAACAGGGCATTGATCCTATTGCTCTGATTCTGAATCTGTATAGGGCAAGTTTAATATATTGGTTCTCTTCTCTGTAAGTTGCTCTGTGGGCTATTCTGTAGTGGTTTCAAAGCTTAACTTTTTCTTTGACCTGCGGGACTTCACTCCAGAGATTCTATCTTCTAGAGGTCCTGGCAAGGTCCTCCTCTTCCTTGAACTACTTTGAGGAGTCAGTTGTTTCTTTGATCCTTTCCCCTGTTCATTTACAGGCTGAGTCTGTGTTTCAAAACCCTCCCAGAATAGGAAATGCTGCCATCTCCTTCCTTGTTGTTTTAATTCCTCCAGAATGATCAATTTAATGAGGCCGAAGTGGCACAGAGTATTCTTCATGCTTAAGGGTTGAGCCCTGATTTTCTTGCAGACCTTGGTTAAACTCTTATGTAAGAAAAAAGGTAAATTGAGGAGCGTCTTGCCTGTGAAATGGTCCAGGAGCTTAAAATGATACATCATGATTTTTTCATACCTTCCCTCAGAGGTAATGTAGAGTTGGATCCCCTTAAATAGCTCCTGCCACTCCTCTTCAAGATAGGAAACCAGAATGCTCTTCTTCCATGCGCTATGCTTGAACTCCTCTTTTAAATAAGCCCTGAAATTCAAGTTTTTGGTGGCCGTGGTCTTGAACCAGCTCAGGTCCATCCTTGGTAGGATATTCACTACAGCGATGGCAGCTTTGTCTAATAAGATTTCCAATGACCCAACACGAGCCTTATTCCCATCGAAAGTTTTGGCAAAAGATTCTGCTGTCGACTGGTGGCAACCATTTTGCAGCCTCTCAACGAATTCAATACACCCTGCATTTGAAAAATGTTTCTGGACTTCGATATGTGTCTGTGAAAAGGATAGGTTGTCCAACTCTTTTCTGAGTAGAGAACCATTGCGTCTCCTCGCCATTCTGTAGCTTGAAAACCCCAACAATCTGGTATATCAACCCCTGCAACTGTTGGTCGAGCCGAGGTTTTGCGTTGTTGAAAGCACTCGGGAGTCGGCTCTATTTTCTAACATTTGAAATGTTAACAAACCTTCGTGAACAATGTATGACATGGAAGCAAAAATCTGATTTGATGTTGTCAGCCCGGTAGTACAGCCTCTGTACCTGAATTGCTGGATTCGAAATTACCATTTCCGGCGCCATGAGTGTGCAGCATGCGTCACTAAACCAGATCCACATCGCAATCCTATTTTGACGTGCAAAACTAAATATCCATCATTACCCACTTTCATCAGTGCATGATTTGTATTTGCATGACGTGGGATGAACATATCATCATTAGCTTTTAGCAACGTGGATAATACACACGTGATTCCCGCTTTCTCCAGCCAACGGCCTGTGGAAAATGCCCCTTTAGTTGTTGATACTTAACGCTTTCACCAGCGCATGATCCTGTGGAAAACCCATTTCATCTGTTGAAAGTCTTTACTTTCATCAATGCACGATCCCATAAGAACTGCTCCGTAGCTATGGAAAGTCTTCACTTTCACCAACGCACCACCCGCGACAATGCTTCTTTGGATATTTTGAAATTCAATGCTTTCAGCAGTGCACATACCTATGAAAGATGCTCCTTAGCTGTGGAAAGTCGCCACTTTCACCAGCTAACACTCATTTTTTGGACACACGTTAGTTGTTGAAGGCAAATTATGAAAATTTTGAAAAGAAGACTTTTGTGAGTCATCTTATTCCTAAAACAAAATCAAAACCTAAACCTTGTAGCTTAGAAAAACTCAAAAATAATTTGAGAAAACTACCAATAGCCATGCTATCCACCACAAAATGTGACCAGAGGGACGAGTTCATTTTGGGAGCTAACATTTGGCTCCAACTGGGATGGGAATCTCCCTGTGAGGTGACCAAGAACCTAGCTAGACTCAGTAGCCTTATTACAATTTGAAACAGAAAATTGAAAAATAGTTTGCTAGTACCATTGGGCATGGAGTTATTGAATGACAAAAATAAAGAAAACAGAACTGAAAAAGAAATATGTACAAGTAAAACAGGGCTTCAAAGGAAGCCTTATGAGAAATAGATCTTCAGGAAGCGCCCGTTGAAAGGGCCACCTACTACTGCCTCACCTGAAAGAGTTTGGAGAACAAAGGTGTTGTTCTACTACACCACTGTTATGACAAAAGGACCTGTCCAGAGAGCCTCAATTTTTCCGTGTTTCCCCTTCTCCTGCCTTGCTGCATCCCACTTTAAGACTAAATCCCTTGTTTTGAAGACATCTGATTTGACTTTCCTGTCAAAAGTTTCTTTGATTCTTTCTTGATGCAATTCTGTTTTTTCCAAGAGTTTCTCTCTATCTTGCTGTAGTTCCACCAAATTATGAATTCTCCTGGTCAAATCACTTGGTTCAGAATCAGTTTCTTGTAAGAACTTTGCAACCGAAAATGCAAGCTGAATAGGAAATATGGCTTCAGTACCATATACCAACTTGAAAGGAGATGTACCAATTGATTTCTTACATGTAACCCTGTCAGCCCACAAGGCAAACTTCAGTTTGGAATCCCAACCTCTGGCATTTTTTTCAAGCAGCTTCTTTATGATTATGACTAAACTCTTGTTGGATGACTCAACTAAGCCATTCCCTTACGGATAGTAATATGTAGAATGTACCAGTTGAATTCCCAACTCTTCACACAATTTCACCAAGTGTTTATCTTTGAACGCAACAGCATTATCAGTGACCACTCTCTTAGGACAGCCAAATCTGGCAAATATGTTTTCTTGCAAAAAAATTATGATGACAGTATGATTGGCGTTCCGGGTGAGAATAGCCTCAATCCACTTTGTAAAGTAATCGGTGGCAACCAGGATCCACCGGTGCTGACCACTGGAAGGTGGATGAATCTCACCTATGAAGTCCAGGCCCCACTGCTGGAAAGGCCATGTGACCACTATAGGTTTGAGGGGAAGAGACTTCAGTTGTTGTTTACCTTCAAATCTCTGACATTTGTCACATGTTTTCACAAACTCATACACATCTGAAAATAAGGATGGCCAGTAGTAACCAGATCTTAAGATTTTGTGTGCAGTGGTTTTCCAATAGTGATGTCCCCCACATTCACTATTATGAAACTCAATCATGACCTTAGCTGCCTCTTCTTGGTTTAGACACCTCAACAACAAACCTATGGGATTTTTCCAGAACAAGAAGTTGTCATTGATGCATAAATTTATAGCTTTGAGCTTCAAAGCCCTTCTTTGAGTCTTTGTCAAATCTGATGGGATTGATAAAGTTTGCAGAAACTGAATAATATGACTGTACCATTTGCAATCAGCTAAGTGAGATGAGACCTGCATTTCCTCACCCTCTTTGTTCTCTGAAGACTGAACATTTTCTGCATTGATACTCATCAGATTTATGTCAAGCAGCCTTCAATTTTCCTCTACCAGAAGTTTGGCAAGGCCCTGACCTTTCACAAGTTTTGCTGGTTTGATTTCGACATCGAATTCAATCAATCTAGCTATCCACTTACTCCTTTTTCCATCAATGTCAGGCTGGACAATAACATCTTTAACTGAACTGGAGGGAACGAAATCTATTACCTTTGCTTGAAGAATGTAGACTCTGAAAGCTTTCAATGACTTGACAAGTGCATATGCTTATTTCTCCAACAATTCGTACTTTACCTCTGCGTCCCTCAAGACCTTACTGAAGAAGGAAACCGGCTGTTCCTGATCATCAACATTTTTCTGCAAGAGTACCGCTGCGATTGTATCACTGGAAGCAAATGAAAAAATGTAAAATACCTTGGAGAAATCGGGGCTGATCAAAACAGGGGTTGTTGTGATGGCTTCCTTGATGGCATTGAATGAATGTCTGGCTACTTCATTCCACTTTACTTCAGAGTCTTTTCTCAACATAGCAGTGATATGCTTTGTGAGTTCAGCAAAATTTACTATAAACCTTATGACAAAGTTAATAGTACCAAGAAAAGACTGAATGTCCTTCTTTGATCTAGGAAGAGACAGATTTTTAATTGCTTCTACCCTCTTTGGGTCAATCTTAACCCCATCAGCTGAAACAATATGCCCAAGTAATTTCCCCTCCTTAAGTGCAAAATTCAATTTTTTTGGGTTAAGAGAGATGCCATACCTTCGACATTTCAGAAACGTCCTTCTTAAGTGATGCAAATGAAGTTCGTGGCTGCTTGAGAAAATAGTGATATCATCAAGATAAATCAGGACAAATTTATCTTTCTCTCCAACGAAAGAAATGCCCATTGCCCTTTGTAATGTCGCTCCTGCATTCATCAATCCAAAGGGCATCTTCTCGTACATAAACGTACCCCATGGAGTGGTAAAGGCAGTCTTTTCTTTGTCTTCTGGATGGACAACAATCTGATTGTATCCGGAAAACCCATCAATAAAGGACATTACCTTCGATCCTGACACCTTCTGCAAAATATGCTCCATTTTAGGCAGAGGGTAGTTGTCTTTCCTAGAGAACTTGTTCAAATTTCTGAAGTCGACGTAGAGTCTGATCTCCCCATTCTTCTTCCTAACCGGTACAAGATTCACAATCCATTCTGAATACCTGAGAGGAATGATAATGTGGGCATCCAACAGTTTCTTAATTTCTTTTTCCATTGTGGGCAGAAACAAAGGGTTGAAGGATCTAAGCTTCTGCCTGAATGGTTTGGTGTCTTTATTCAAGGGAATCTTATGCTGAATCACTTCTGTGTCAAAGGTCTTCAAATCATCATACTGCCAAGCAAAGATGTCTGCAAATTCCTTTAGCAATTCTCCATAATCAGCCCTTTGTTTTTCAGTCAAATGTGAGGCTAAGTTAACATGTTTAGGATCTTGCTCACTAGCCACATTATATTGCAAAACCTTTGAGTCTTTTTCCTCACTTTGCAATTTGACAGCCACATCATTGTTATCGAACAACCTTTCCAACGAGACCAAACCTTTAGGAATTTTGTTGGTGGACAGCTGAACTATTTCATGTGCTGTGATTTTTCTCTTGAACTTTGGCTCCTCAACTTCATGATCATGTTCGTTCTCTTGATCAATCTGCAGATCTGCAAACTCATCTATCACTGCAAGGAATCTAGTGAGTTCAGTATCGTCTTCAAAAACATTCCAAAATTTTACGTTATCAGGGAGAGAGGGCCTATATTTAACTTGAATTTCGTAAGTTAATTTATGAGGCATAGGGGGTATGAATGCACAAGCAGACACAGCCAATGAATCAGCCAATTCATTCATTGCTCTAGGTACAAATGAAATCTTAAACTCTGCAAAATCGCGAATTGCCTTCAACACTTCATCTCTGTATGCCTTCAGCCTGACATGCTTCTCTTGAAAGGACTTATTCACCTGTTGGATAATCAAATCTGCATCTCCAAACACCTGCAATTTTTTAATGTTTCTCTCTTTGGCTGCATTTAGTCCCAAAAGTAGTGCCTCATATTCTACAATGTTATTAGTCACTTTAAAATTGAGTTTAAAGGACAAATGAGAAGTCTTCTTAGAAGGAGAAATGAATACCACTCCTGCTCCAGCTGACTCCTTAGTGCAAGCACCGTCAAAGAACATGGTCCAAAGGTCTTCTTTTGTTGTTTCTGTGGGCTGAACTATGATCTGATCTGTAGGCTTTCTGAGCAGCAATGTATCAGGCAGTGAATCATCAATTTGCAAAATACAAGATCCCATACCTATGTCAACATAATAGATAGGATGATTGGATGGATTTTTCTCATCACTGATTACATATGCCAACTGGGATTCCCTGTATAGCCTTCTGTTCACACCTCCGAAAATAGGGATAGTAGCGTAGGAGAGATCCATTTGAAGAGTGCCACCTAGTCTCTTCATCCACGATCTTGAGAGAAGACATCCAAATTTAGGTGGTATGTCGGCCACTACTATATCCATCACCATTGTCTTCATTGATTCTTGGGTCAAGGTTACAGCCAAATCCTTAATCATCCCAAGATATTTGAATTTTCGAGAATCAAAGGAGAAAAGCTCATGATAAGACTTGGTGATCTCCAACCCAAGCTCATCCATGACAGCCTTTGGCATCAAATTGTGTGAAGCACCAGAGTCCAACAAACAATTATGCAGTGTTTTCTCATGAATATTCAATGAGATGTAAAAGGGAGGACAACTATCATCTCTATCTTCTATCATTTGGCCCAGGGTGATGGTTGGCTTATCATCATAAATGTTGAGGATATCAGCAGAAAGGAATACAGATTGGGGGTCTAGAGTTTTGAGGATATCTCTTTTAAACATCTCATTTTTCATCAGCTCAACTAGAGGAATAGGAATCTTAATCTTTTGTATTTCAGCCTCAAAATTAAAAGAATATGGAACCTTATTAGCAGCTTTAGCAGAAACCTTTACCTGATTTGAAGGGGCTTCCTGATTTCTTTGTTGTTCGGCAGGGGGATGACTTTCTGGAGTTTGATGGTTGACAGGGGCAACAGTCTTCTTGGGAGGAGTTGATGCTTTTACCTTTGAAGAATTTCCTTGCTGATCTTCTGATGTCTGATCCTTTTTCTTAACAGGGGCAACAGTCTTCTCAGGAGAGGCTGGTGCATCTTATTGAGCAGCATTAGATTTGGATCAGAGGTTATATCTATTTTTATCTTCTGTTGTGAAAATGCCATCACCAAGAAGATCATCTTCTGTCTGCTCAGTCATCAATGATTCCTCATAGTCTTGTTGTGTTAGGTAATATTTCCCTGTCTCTTCTCCAACACAATGAATGTCACCTTCTCCATCTTCTTGATCTTCACCATTGTCATCGTCCATCACAACATTCTGAAGAGGGACCTTTATCCTCTGATCTTCATTGGAATTCTTTTCTCTTTGCAGGATATGAGTTGGCTGATTATTCCTTCTGAAACTATTTGGATTTTGGTTCGGATTTCTGCCTGCAGAGTCATAATTGCCTCTCCCCTTCACAGGCTGTTTGTTTTCGATCTTGAGCTTAGATATCTCAGAAGTTAGAGACTCTAGCATCTTGGCCATTTTATCAAGTTTTAAATCAACATTTGATGAAGATGAGGCTTCATTCTTTTGTCTTCTCCTATCCGAATCTCCTTTCCGCTTCTGGGAGGCTAGAATGTTTGATTCCACCTCAAGGGAAGCATCTTGCATGAGAGATAATGTTGGTGACCTCCTTTCTCTAAAAAACAAACAAAAATCTGAATCAAAAGCATCAGAATATGTGATCTTGGCAGAAGCATCTGATGGTTTTATCTCATCTGGTATTTTTCCATACATCCGGTTAAACCTCTTAGTAAAGTCAGAGACTGACTCATTACTTTGTTTCCTCAAGTTTCTGAATTATGTGATGTAGTAGACAAAATCTCTTCTGTCACCCCAATGTTTTAAGAATATCTCATCCAATTGCTCGATTCCGGCAATGGAACCAGCAGGGAGTTCTTTAAACCATTTCCTAGCATGGCCATCTAGGCTTTGGACAAAGACTCATGTCCAAACATCTTCTTGTTCAATATTAAGGTTCTCTGCATAACTGTAAAAAGCCTCAATATGTTCTTCAGCAGACACATCGCATTCGCCTGTGAATTTAGGCATATATTTCTGATAGTCTCCCGTTGGCATGGCTGCTACTGGGTTTGGCAATATGAGTGGTGCATACCTAGCAGCTAGGATTTGTTGCATCTTAGTCAAAGGAGGCGGTGCATCCATGGTTATCAGAGGCGGGGAAAATGATAGTTTCTTCTTCAAGTCTTCAACACTGGAAGAATGCGAAAGAGGTGAATCTTCTAAAGGGAAAGAGGTATGATAAGAGGCCCTATAAAAAATTGTAAGCTGCCTAGCTAATTTTTCTTCACCCTTAGCAGATAACTCTTGGAGGAGGTGTTCAACAGCAAGGAGGCTAGTATAAATGTTCAAGTGGTCTTCTTGTTGCTGAGAGTGGAAAGACTCAAGGGAAGAAGAACTGTGGCTTCTTTCTAAAGTTTTTTCAATCAAATTATAATTTATCAATTTATCATCACTAGGATTTTTCTGTTGATCAAAAAGAGTTTGTTCTTCAACAATGTTTACAGCTTTTTTATCATCAGTGTTTTCTAAAAAGAACTCAACTTTTTCTGCAGTAGATTTTCCAGAATTGAAAAGAGGATTACTATTGGATCTGCTCTTGAAGTTTGACCTTGAATCGTCTTTCCTTTTTTGAGAATTGATTCTGGATTGGACACTGGTGTGATCGGTGATTCTTGAGGATTCACCCTAGTATTGATCCTCTTAGGAGCCAGGATGAACTTGTGGAGTCGCCAGATAGATGATTACAACCAACTGAAAATGTCTAATCTTTGTCTATCATCAAAGATCAACTCTGTGTCGTATCCCAGGAAAGCAGAGCTTGAATTCCGTCTCCTCGGCAACATCGCCAATTTGTTATCACTCCAAGAAACCCTTTGTGGTTGTAGACCAAAGGTGTTTGGTAACTTAGAAGTAATGGTTTTTATGTGTTTGGGACAATGGGGTCTTTAATGATTCAATGAAATAAACACTCGTCACACATCTAAAGAAGCATTGCTTTCAGGAAACAATAATCATATCAAATAATTTGAAAGGGGGATGAAGAACATTATTCTTGAATGTCGAATACAAATGAATGCAGGGCTGAATACAAGATAGAAAGGAATCCTTTAATTTCAAGCTTATGAGCTCAATAAAGAGATAACAGTCTTTATGAACTGAAATAAACTGAAACAAAGTACAGGAAATGAAAGATGAACAATTCTGATATTGTAAACGAAAGGAAACTGAACTTTATTTCTTCAAAAAGAGTCTATACAGTGGCATAAAATATCTCCCAGTTTGAACCCTGATCTCATATAAAAAATAGGCCTTTATAGGCTCTTACAATCTGTTTTACAGATCCTAAAAACATGGATCTGTATTTAATAAAAGCAATTCAAATATGACTAAACAACTTTGAAGATAAAGACTTTAACAACTAAACTATCATTCAGATTGTTTCCAATCTCAAAAATTCGCCATCTATATCCTTCAGCTCCTGGGATCTGTGATGTAATGAAACATGGCAGGGCACCTGTCCTGACAGTTGGATTTCTCCAACGTTCATGGTCGATTTTTGAGGAAGTTGTTTTGCATGTGTTCCCAAAATTCTCTCGAACCTCTGATGCTGAGTCCTATGCATGTGATTTGATAGTCCCTTGATATCCTAGAACCTCTTCATAATCTGCAAAAATTGACCTGTTCTGTCCTTGGTTCTCAAAAATGCTTTTCCAGCTTTCAACAACTAACGGGCTTTATAATTCACTAGTTAGCTGGTGAAAGCGCTGCCTTTCACCAGCTAACGGGTCATAAAATATCGCTTTGCGCTATTGAAAGCTCTGACTATGCCCAAAATGAGTTTTCACCTTCAAAATTTTGATTCTATCAAAAATCAGTGTGTCTAAAATTTCTCACCTTGCATATTAACAACGACTTGAGCAAGGACCTTCAAGTCTGGATGGGATTTTTGCCTTTGTTTTTGTTTCAATCTTCTTATCTGCCTTTTAAGTCGTTTGGAAAGCCACCATAGGCTATTGTAATCTTTGGTGAGTTTTTGCTTTCTTTTCTTCTCTTTAACACTTTCCCGAGCCAATCTCTCAAACGCAACATTGGTTTTGGCGAAGTTATCAGACAAATTCTTATACCTTTCTTTGATCACCCATTCCAAAACCTCTTGCTGAGCAATTACCTCTTTCAGATGCTTGATTTTCTGAGATTTCTTTGTCTTGGAGATTTTTTATGTTTCTCCCTCCTCTGTATGAGTGAAGGTCTCATAGTTTTGTGCAAACTCAGTTGACTACTCAGGGCTCTTGGTAACAGGGAATTGATCTTGTTGCTCTGATTCTGAATCTATATAGGGCAAGTTTAATATATTGGTTCTCTTCTCTGTAAGCTGCTCTGTGGGCTGTTCTGCAGTGGTTTCAAAGCTTAACTTTTTCTTTGACCTGCGGGACTTCACTCCAGAGATTCTATCTTCTAGAGGTCCTGGCAAGGTCCTCCTCTTTCTTGAACTACTTTGAGGAGTCAGCTGTTTCTTTGATCCTTTCCCCTATTCATTTACAGGCTGAGTCTGTGTTTCAAAACCCTCCCAGAATAGGAAATGCTACCAGCTCCTTCCCTGTTGTTTTAATTCCTCCAGAATGATCAATTTAATGAGGCCGAAGTGGCACAGAGTATTCTTCATGCTTAAGGGTTGAGCCCTGATTTTCTTGCAGACCTTGGTTAAACTCTTATGTAAGAAAAAAGGTAAATTGAGGAGTGTCTTGCCTGTGAAATGGTTCAGGAGCTTAAAATGATACATCATGAGTTTGTCATACCTGCCCTCAGAGGTAATGTAGAGTTGGATCCCCTTAAACAGCTCATGCCACTTCTCTTCATGATAGGAAACCAGAATGCCCTTCTTCCATGTGCTGTGTTTGAACTCCTCTTTTAAATAAGCCCTGAAATTCAAGTTTTGGGTGGCCGTGGTCTTGAACCAGCTCAGGCCCGTCCTTGGTAGGCTAGTCGTTGCAGCGATGGCAGCTTCGTCTACTAAGATTTCCAATGACCCAACACGAGCCTTATTCCCATTGTAAATTTTGGCAAAAGCTTCTGCTGTCGACTGGTGGCAACCATTTTGCAGCCTCTCAACGAATTCAATACACCCTACATTTGAAAAATGTTTTTGGACTTCGGGATGTGTCTGTAAAAAGGATAGGTTGTCCATCTCTTTTCTGAGTAGAGAACCACTGCGTCTCCTCACCATTCTGTAGCTTGAAAACCCCAACAATCTGGTATATCAACCCCTGCAACTGCTGGTCGAGCTGAGGTTTTGCGTTGTTGAAAGCACTCGGGAGTCGGCTCTGTTTTCTAACATTTGAAATGTTAACAAACCTTCGTGAACAATGTAGGACATGGAAGCAAAAATCTGATTTGATGTTGTCAGCCCGGCAGTACAACCTCTGTACCTAAATTGCTGGATTCGAAATTACCATTTCCGGCGCCA
This sequence comes from Picea engelmannii, assembly GCA_009831015.1. Classification (NCBI taxonomy): domain Eukaryota; kingdom Viridiplantae; phylum Streptophyta; class Pinopsida; order Pinales; family Pinaceae; genus Picea; species Picea engelmannii. The sequence continues at coordinate 54,230 of ML820107.1, read as the reverse complement.
TGAGTGTGCAGCATGTGTCACTGAATCGGATCCGCATCGCAATCCTATTTTGATGTGAAAAACTTAATATCCATCATTACCCACTTTCATCAGCGCATGATTTGGATTTGCATGACGTGGGATGATCATATCATCATTAGCTTTTAGCAACGTGGATAATATGCATGTGATTCCCTCTTTCTCCAGCCAACGATCCATGGAAAACGCCCCTTTAGCTGTTGATACTTACCGCTTTCACCAGCGCATGATCCTGTGGAAAACCCCTTTTAGCTGTTGAAAGTCTTCACTTTCATCAGCGCACGATCCCATAAGAACTGCTCCGTAGTTGTGGAAAGTCTTCACTTTCACCAGCACACCACCCGCGACAATGCTTCTTTGGATATTTTGAAATTCAATGCTTTCAGCAGCGCACAGACCTATGAAAGATGCTCCTTAGCTGTGGAAAGTCGCCACTTTCACAAGCTAACACTCATTTTTTGGACACATGTTAGTTGTTGAAAAAAAATTATGAAAATTTTGAAAAGAAGACTTTTGTGAGTCATCTTATTCCTAAAACAAAATCAAAACCTAAACCTTGCAGCTTAGAAAAACTCAAAAATAATTTGAGAAAACTACCAATAGCCATGCTATCCACCACAAAATGTGACCAGAGGGACGGGTTCATTTTGAGAGCTAACACTTGGTACGAGATTCCAATTTTTTCTTTTGTTGGTTATTATCCTAGTACAAGAGGCCATTTTGATTGTTATCCCTATGGGAGGTCATCTTGGTTATTATCCTAGTACAGGAGGCCAACAAAGTGATGTAGAGGCAGTAGAGGACCTGAGAATACATGGGATGTCTCCAGGTTAGCAACACTGGAAAAGGAAGATGTTTATCCTTCAAACTTCAGAGGGAGTCACTTGACTCGGAGGGAGTCAAACTATTTGAGAAGAAGGAAGAAAAAATGCCTTCTTTCCCTTCAATAGTTCAGAGGGAGATAATTATTGATCCAGTTGATCCAATTGATCCTGTAACTCTAGTTGATGTTCCCTTAGACATGGAAGTAGGCCAGAATATTCCTACATGAGCTCGAAAAAATCCATAGGAGGTAGAAGGACATGCAGCTCCCTGTGGTACATTCCGAGAGAGAAAGAAGGCCACATAGATTGTTCGAGCTATGAGCCACACCATTGATATTGAACCTTCTTGTCATGGAGAAGCAGTTGGTCAGCAGGTTTGGCAAGATGCCATGATTGAAGAGTATCATTCCATCATGAAGAATGATGTGTGCGATATTGTTCCTGTTGATGTTTGGACAACATCGGGAAGACATTCTCTAAAGATAATAATTAATAATATAATTATTATTGATTATTAAATATAGTATATATAATAAGTAAATGATAATAATAAATAGTTATTGATTATTCAAGGGATGCATCCTTTCATGGATGGTCACATTATGTTCCCTATATATGGAACACTCATCATTGTAATAATACATCGAATATTTCTTATATCTCATATGAAGAAAAACAACATGGTATCAGAGTAGGACTTGGCCTGACTCTCTCACGAGAGGGCCAGGTAAATGGAAGGAAAATGAAAACCTATGAGAATTAGGTGACTAAATTGATCCTGTGTGTTTGATTTTCCATTGAATCTATGCGTGGAGGAGATTGGTCATGCTGATCAAAGCGAAGGTGTTAAAAACACAACAATTTATGTTTATTAGGGTGTTAAATTACTGGTTGATATGGATCAGTTTATAATATATATAACACCTTTTGTTCCAATGTGCACCAAAATGAGAGATATAGATTGCATTTTGTAGGAGATTGTTTCAACCAAGTTTCGGTTTATGTTGTTGCAATGCTATATTGGTGGTTTTGTCAGCCTTCAGTGAGTCGATTAAGTCAAGATCAAGCTGCGCGTAATTGTGTATCTGGTTGGATGTATGTTGTGAGCAAGTTGGGGCTCGATCTGTTGTAGATTGGGATCTCCATTGTCGCCTTGCTGGTTTGAAGGGATGTGTTTCTCCCCATGGAACCCCTTTGGGCAGGGCCATTGCTCGAAGGGATTTCGATGAGAGTGACCTATTAGGGCGTGCATGGTTCCTATTACCAGGAGGCAACGGTTTGAGCCTTCCAGAAGTGTGATGTCGTCCACTGCGAAGGGGGAATGAAATCCACCTTCGAAGCATTGGAGTCAGACATTGCCAATCAGGAAGTCCTTCCTGTGGAGAACTCGTTGGATCGAGTGATCAATAGGAACTACGATTTGATGCTATACCATCCCGACCTCTGCGTTGTGGGTGAGATACTATTTCCCATAAATCATTGTCTGTTGGCAGTGAAGGAGACAGGGAAGAGGCATACGTTGAAGAGAGTGATAAGCCATCTGCAAGCACTTGTTCATTTCCAGTGGTGCATCGCATCTCTTGGCTTGTAGGTGGAGGCCATGGAAAACAAAACAACAACAACAAGAGGCTTAAATTCAAATACCATGCTGCCATCGTTTTCCCAACTCACTTTGGACATTGGGCTAGCTAACATTGCAACCCTGGAAGCAACAAAGTTGCCACATGAACATCAAATTCCTCTCATTCTAATAAAAAAAAAAAATTCAATCAAAACAATATTCATGGATAATTGCATTAAAAATCCAGGTGTTCTTATAATCTAGAGTGGGAGAGATGGGGCATCAGGTCTCTGTATTAATGTTAAACAAGAGTGGGGATTTAAAACTAATTTTCATCTTGTCCATACTTAATAGAGAGTTAAGATAAATGTATCCTTACTTCCTTTCTAATTCCTGTTTGTCCTTCGTTGGAAATGGGATTGCTAGCCCGTTAAAACGACGCGAGGATCATATTCTTGAGGAACGCTGCATGGATAGATGAGCCCCTCCTCCAATTTTCTCACAAGTTGTGGGTATTTTTGTTCCATTCTTTGGGTGATCTTATGGCTTAATACAATTATTGTCTGCCCTCCCTCTGGAGGCGCAATCTCACAGAAGAAGATTAATTTTGTAGGAAACACAGGAAACTGCATGGGAAAAGACCTACCAAGAATAAGTTCGAAGAACTAAAAAGAACATAAAGAAAGTGTAGTGTGGAATGGCTAGGTTCAGCTTACAGTAGCCATCTCAAGATGGAATTTGATGGGTTGATGCCTTGTTTGCAGTGTAAAATCTTCCTTCAATCTTCACCCTGGAAGCTAATCCCAGATATGGTTGGTCTTCCCATCCAAATGCTTCAACGACTGCATTGAAATCAGATGCACTTCTCACTGGAAATCCTCTAAACAGAAATGCCCCAACCCATTTTAGTTGATTGTCTATCCATTTTTTTGTTGTGTTGGATGGAGTGGACAAAGGACCCAATAGACATGTTTTCTTCAGAAGATGGAGGCAGGAGAACCATCGGGAAGACGCTGCCATCCTCAAGAACTTGTTGTTGGGCAATACTCCCTTGATACCATGATGGATAAGTATTAGTCCATCATGAAGAATGATGTGTGGTATATTGTTCTGAGACCTGAAAGGAAGTCTATAGTGACTTCCAAATGGATCTATAAGATCAAACATACAATTGACAAAAGCATAAAGAAGCACAAAGCAAGTTTTGTTGCTAGAGGATTCTCTCAGGTGGAGGGAATAGATTATGAGGAGACATTTTCTCCTGTTGCTCGATACACTTCTATTCAAATGATTATTTCCCTTTTAGAATCCATGGGATGGAAACTACATCAGATGGATGTGAAGACAACCTTTCTCGATGGAGAGATTGGGGAAGAAATATACATCAAGCAACTAGATGGTTTTTTCATACATGAGAAGGAGTCTCATGTGTGTAGGTTGAAGAAGGCCCTGTATGGACTCAAGCAAGCACCTCGAGCTAGGTATGCAAGGATTGATGGACACCTGATGAGTTTGTGTTTCAACAAAAGTGTTGTTGATCCCACCCTATACTACAAAACTATTAATGGTGAGACCTTGATTTTGGTCCTCTACGTTGATGATTTATTCCTCACAGGTACATAGAGATTTATTATTGAATGTGAGTATATGTTGGCCTCTGAGTTCGAGATGAAGGACCTTGGTATGATTCACTACTTCTTGGGACTAGCGGTGTGGCAGAGAACTGATGAGATCTTCCCAAGTCAGGGGAAGTACACAATTGAGATATTGAAGAAGTTTGAGATACTAAACTTCAAGCCCGTGGCTATACCAATGATGACGAATCTAAAGAAACTAAGTGTGTCTTCTTTCGATTTTTGACAAAATTGATCTGACTCTATATAGACAGTTGGTTGGATAACTAATGTATATGGTTAACACCAGACCAAATATTTGCTATGCAGTGAGTGCACTTAGCCAGTTTATAAGTCAGCTAAGATAGACACACTAGATTGTTGTGAAACATGTGTTGAGATACTTGCGAGGCACAGTTCGACATGGTTTGAGATATACTTCTAGTATTGATATGATATGGTGGGAATATATTGACTCTGATTGGGCAAGGAGCACAGTGGATAGAAAGAGCACCTTCAGGTGTTGCTTTACTTTGGGATCTTTTATGGTTTCCTGGTGTAGCAGGAAATGGACTTCTGTGGTGTTGAGCACAACAAAAGCATAATACATTGCATTAAGTATGATAGTTCGTGAAGCAGTGTGGCTTCACAAGCTCCTTGCATATTTATCCGAAAATGTGCTGGATTCCACCATTATTCATTATGGTAACCAAAGTTGTGTGAAGATCTCTGATAATCTAGTGTTTCATGACAAATTGAACCACATTGAGATCAAGTACCACTTCATCCGAGACATGGTGCAGAGGAAGGAAGTATTGGTACAATACCTTCCTACAGATGAACAAGTTGTTGATGCTCTTACCAAACCAGGATGAAGTTTAAGTACTTCCGTGACAGACTTGGTGTGGCAGAGAATGCCTCCCTCGCTGAGAGGGAGTGTTGATGTTTGCAGCTTCCTGAGACATTCTCCAGATCGTACGCCTCCGTGACTGAGTTGATTTGATTTGTGATGACACTTATCTGAGAAGGGATAAGTGGGGAATTTATCTGAGAAGGGATAAGTGTGGTTGGGCTTATAACCCAACGTCCCATGTGGAGAGCACATGATGACATGTCAAGGGAGTTGACCCTTGACGTCATACACTATGGGAGTTGACCCTAGTGTTTCTAGAGGGTGTAGCCTCTAGAAGTCCACATGGAGTGCCATGTGTGA
>ML820107.1:0-27454 GCA_009831015.1 Picea engelmannii | reverse complement strand
CAAATATAATGGGAGAGAGAGAGAGAGAGAGAGAGAGAGAGATTTTATGTTAATAGGAACATTTGAACATTCATTTTCCTAATAACTCACATGATTTAGGAACGCATGTGCATTTGTAAAGCACATCCACATTATTTTAATTTCATTTTTGTTAGGACTGTGTGCGCATTCCTAAACATGTTTCTTATGAACGGGTGGCAATTCAGTGAGTACCGAGGTTGTAGAACTAAGAACGTGTGTAGGTTCTTAGGAAAGTGCATCTGGTCCTGCTTCCACGCATTCCTTTACACCCCATTGACATATTTTGGTCATTGATTTCATGTAATCCCCCTATTGTATAAACAATTTTAAAATATTTTTAGGTAATTAAAAAAATATTTAAGTGAAATATTTTCAATAATTGTAAATTTTGAAATTATGTTTATTTATTAAATGAAATTAATTTTTAATTTAAAAGATAATAAATTAAAATTTCTTTTATTGTATAATTGTTTTTTTATTATATTAAATTAATTTCTAATTTAAAAAATAATAAAATAAATAAAATTTATGATTTTTTTCCTTTATGATGATGATGATGATTAACGTCCACTAAGACCGAATTGGTCTATTGGACCTTAAGAGGGTAAGTGATTACTTGCGATTCTTTAGAATTTTGTTTCTATGCTCGAAAAACATTAAGAGAAGCTTTCGAAGATCACCGTACTTGTGTTGAGTTAAGAGGTTAGGAAGGTTGGTAGTGTGACAAATATTTTGAAAATGAGATCTAATATGGGTATAGGCTGGACAATGTAAGAGAAAGTGCTTTTCATCTTCAACTTTCTTAGTGTCACAAAGGTGACACACTCTTTCATCCCATGGTGTTTTAGGAATTGGCCAATGTCCAATTTCACTATGGAGCTCCTGAGAATTTGTTCTTATCTTAGCAATGCCTATTTTTTTCTTTACACTTGGAAAAATAGATAGACAATTTTGATTTTCTATATTAGGGTTGATTACATCCTTATAATACCTTAATTTTCTTTTTTCCTCTAACTCTTTATCACACCACATTTTCTACTTAAATTTTGATTTGACATTTTTTTAATAGTATCTTTATTCTGCAAAATGGTGTCTTCCATGATTCCCCAATAGTTTATCCAAGACCAAACATCTTTAGGCCATCCTCGCTTGAGTCGATGGTGGTTATGGCTCGATTTTGAAGAAATTTTAGGAAGCCTCTTATCTTCCCCATTAACTTGTTCTTATACATTAGGTATCTAGTCATAGCCATGCTCTCAATGGGGGAGAGGCTTGTTTCTAAGAGGAGGATGGGATAGGGCGTATTTCCTTTAATTTTGATATTATAGTTTATAAAATTCTTTTGTATTTTCTCTATCATTCTCCAGGATTCACGAGAGATACTACAACCCCATAATTAACATCCATAAATAATAACAGGTGTAACAAGAGTCTCAAAGAGGAGTTTCTTCTTATCCCAACTCCAAAGATTAGCTGGTTTACAATTGTTTTCAAGTCCATAATAAACTTTGCATCCCCCAATAATCCTTTTTTCAATGTTATAATTCCAATTGAGCTTGTGGTGAATATCAATTCCAAGATATTTGTATGAAGCCACTTCCTCCAAGTTTTTGTTGTCATATACGAAGGTATCATAAGGGATCTTATTGGATTTAATAATCATGACCTTAGTCTTATCAGTATTAACAGCCATGCCCATATTGGAGAAAACATCCTTGAGGATTCTTAGTTGGTTTCCAAGATCATGGGGACTCCTTTCCATAAGAACAATATCATCAGCATAAAGAAGAAGATTGATGACTATACCGGTGAGAGTAGGGCTGACACAACTTGTGTTTTCCAAGCAATCTTCTAACTTGTCAATGTATATGCCAAAAAGGGTAGGGGACAAGGGACAACCTTGTTTGACTTCGATATTGCAGTTAATCTCTTTCGACCAGCCTTCAATGTTTTTAAACTTAACAGTGACGTTCTCATACATCCTTATTGCAACAACCCTCAACTTAAGAGACACTTTTATCTCTTCCAACCTATTCCAAAGATTTTTCCTAGGAACCATGTCAAAAACTTTATTACTAAAGAGATTATAATTTGTATTTATATCAAGATCATAATATGTTATAGAAAATAAAAAATAAAATTTATGTATATTGTTAATGTTTGTTTTTTTTAAATTTTTTCAACAATAATATTGTTAAAGCATATTCCACAATTCAATACTAAAGAGATTGTATCTTTGGTTGATATCTCGTTATCATATCTCTATCCAATTATAATATGTTATAGGAAATTCAAAATAAAATGATAATAAATGGAATATAAATTAAATAATATTTATTTATAAGTTACAATTTTTCAAAAAGGAAAATAAAATAATATGTTATAAAAAAATTAAAATAAAATGATAATAAATTGAATATAAATTAAATAATATTTATTCACAAGTTACATAAATTATTAAAAAATAAGAAAAATAAAGTAATTATATTTGACATCCTTTTTTATTGGTTTTTATAAGAAACTTAAAAATATAGTAATATTATATTTGATGTAAAGTAAATAATAACTATTTACAAGACTTTCTATACATAATAATAACACTATTAAAAAAAATAGATTAACAATTAAAAAAAAAATAGATTACTATCATTTCGTAGAAGCTTTAGATTACTCTGTTCATTAATATCTAAATTCAATTGACTGTCTAATAGTTCGTACATGGAGGAGAGATATGGAAAGGATTTTAATGTGGATGTGAACCCTCGCCCGTCAACTGTTCCTCAACCATCGATAATCACTGGCCTCAAAGCGTCCGTTGACCTCCTGGTTCGCATCCATGATCAAACTAAGTACGCCTCGCACCACCATTGTATCCACACCTTGGTTTACATGAGAGTAGAGGTTACGTAGGTTCTTGACTTAAATATTTGATATGGTCGACCATTTAATTCTTGGGTTTTCTTCTTGTGGGATTGAGATTATTTGCCTCATTGGAGTCGATCAAGAGATCAATGTCTTTTCGGTCAAAACCAAAAAAAAATAAATGGTTAATTAACATTCCTTTCTCCTTCATTACGTCTTGAGTGCACAAGTGACAACACAACGTATGTTTTGGGCATCAGTTTGTTCATTGCGCCACTCTGATCGATGAAAACTTCATCCTACCAGATTGTGGTGGTTGGGTGCTTTCATTTGATGTAAGAAATGAATGGATTGAATGGATTCAAAGAGAAGAAATTTAGAGGTAGAGGGGGTTGTCATAATTCTTGTCAAAAATGTTATTTTCATTGTACCCATTGCAGAGAATGGGTTACATGAAGCTATTGACTATAGAGTTCCATGGGAGAAGATCAAAGAAGATAGAGGTAAAAATTCATAACTCCAAAAAGGTAAATCCCCTATTTATAACATTGTTTCCCATTGCAATATAGGAGTAACTAAATATTTGTTTAATTCTTCATTTGCAGTTGTTTTTTGGGGATATGCATGCTTCTTGACACAGGGATAACCTCTCACATGAAACTTTGAAGAGATTTCTTTGAAGACTTTGATGACAATGTAGATGGCGTAGTGTACTTTGTAAATAGATCAAGTCTTAAACCTCCGGGAATGGGAACTTTCAGGCTTAAGTTGCCTGGACTCCCGGATTTTCTTTTCCACAATGTACTCTATATTCTTGAGCTACAAAGGAACTTGTCGTCCCTTGTGCACATCCGACAACAAGGCCACTTTGTTCATTAATTCGTGTTTTGTCTGTTATGGCATGGCCCAATGGTCTGGTGGTGAGCCATCAATTCTTTTCGATCCGTTCGGAGTGGCATTCAAATGGATATATCGACCTCTAACGAATATATTGTTTCGCCTTGGAGAAGTGGCCTATGTCGCTGGATATCTCGACAAAGTTCAAATTCTGCAAGTTTTCCTTCTGCGAAGATGCCTCTAGAATATTCTGTAGCCTGTCAATCTTAGCTCTCTTTTTACTTAGCTTGCTAGCCTTCTTTCCAGTGATATTCGTCTCAGTGATTCTCTTCCCATTCTGATTCTTATTTTCCTTAGACATAGTCACTTCGCACTGTTGAGATTCTCTCCTAAGACTCAGGGGTAGTACTTATTCTATAACTGAGACAGATACTTCAATCTTCTGTGAGTCCTCTAATGCTCTTGCATATTTGACATCTGAGCTTCTAGTGTCAAATAGCTTCGACTTCTCTCATGTTCTTCAATCAACTGCGCACTCCTTCAGGTCATGAAATATTTTAACTCTTGTCTTTGTTGTTTTAAAACCTTTTCTTCTTCCTTATTTCTGGCTTGATTTCTTTCAATCCAAGGTTTTCCAAGTAACGTAGTAAATGGGGCATTGTCCTCAATAAATTTAATAATATCAAAATCTTCTTCAGTCGAAGTTCCATTGGCATTCATAGATATCTGAGTGAGCTTTCCACATAGGGTTACCAATTTTCCACTGAATAGTCCTATTCCTCCTAATGAAGGAATCATAGTAGGCCTCCCTATAGCTTTCCAAGTTCTCTCTGGCATAATGTTCACTTGTGTTTCTTCATCTAGAACACAGTCAATGTCGAATTCCCCCTATTCTTACTTCAATACATTCCTTTTCTTTAAATATATCTGATAACCTAACATGTTGGTGATCATTCAAGGTGTCTTTCATCTGTAGCAATACCTTCTCTGATTCCCTCTGGGGTTCTACTATTTATGGATTTGCCTTAGGGTTTTCTTCATTCAAATTCATTCTAGGCCTTCCACTAGGGCATTCTTTAGCAAAGTGTCCCAAGTTTCTGCAACTGTAACATAGGGTTAATCCTCTCTTTCGTTTAAATTTTTCCCAACTTCTTCTGTACTGCACACCAAGATCATGGTAGCTAGCCTGCAAAAAATTCTTTCTAGGATCCTGCATCCATTTGTTAGTCCAAACATTTTTTCTATGCATAGGTATAACATATCTATCATTATTCTTATAATATCTACTCATATCAAATCTTCTTTCATCTATCAGTGCCCCAGTTTTCAAACTAGGATAAACTCTATTAAACATACCTAGATCCATACCTTAGAAACAAAAAATTTCACTTATCTTACTTCTACAAAGCACAAAGCTTTATATCTAAAAATTTTAACTACTCTTACCTTTATCAGAGCACTGAGCTTATAGATCTTACCTCTTTTCTTCAGAAACTTCCACTTTTACTTTTCTTAGAGCACAAAGCATTCAGATCTTGCTTCTTTTCTTCAGATTTTTCCTTCCTTTCTTGGCACAAAGCTTCACGGGTCAAGTAAAAAGCTGTGCACTAGGGAAACATATCTACGCACAGAGCTTCCACAGTTTCCAATTGAATCTTCGCACAAGGATTCTTTTCTCTTAGTTCCCAACAATCACAGTTTTAGGTCTCAACAATGGAACCATTTGTTGGCACAGGGGTAGACCCAGGGTTCAACGCTACAAGAGAGCACCAAAAAAAACCTAACTACCGACCCTTTCGGCAACACCTGTGAAGCAGATGAAGTCTCACTCGAGGTAGAGACAGGGGTGGCTTCAGGACTCAAGTGTATGCAACCTAAGTTGGGACACAAATATGCGATTATATCACTTACAGAGCACTTAGCATCGATCATTCATCAATATTCAACCCTTATTATACTCCGCAGATAGCACAGAGCATTGCAACATTCACTTAGATCTAAGGTATATTAGTACTTAGCAATAATTAAATAGATCGGATCTAGTAGATCAACACTAAGCATCTTCATACATATCAGATCTACTATTCATACACATCTAATGAAGCACAAAGCATAAGTAGATCTATCTAAATATATCAAAGCACTTAGCCAAAGTAGATATAAACACATCAAGTCAAAGCATAGAGCATAAAACACAGATTTATGTGGTTCACCCCCACCCTGGGGCTACATCCACCAACTCTTCTTCTTTATTATCGTCAGCCAATCGGTTACAAGCACATAGCTGTAGAAACCCTTACTTCGCATAGGACAAAAGATTTACGCAGCTCGCTAAATCCTTCTTCCTTGCTTTTCAACACAAAGCCTTCTATACCTTCACACAGTGACTTGCACTAAGCTCTGCAAGTCTATAGAATACACAACACCTCGATCACACAGATCCCACTTGGCACGTAACCTATATCACATATATACAATAGAATACTCTACTAAATGCCTAGACATTTATTTATACATTTACAAAATCGGCCTAAGAATGGGTAAACCCACGGGTCGACATCCCTTTCCCATTACATATTCCTAAAACCCAAAATGGGCCCAAAAGTGGGTCAAGATCCCATGATCTCTGCTTCGTCTGGTGCTCCATCTTCGACAGGCTGTCAAAGTCCCAAAAATGGTCAAACATGACCAAGTAACTTCAAAATTTGGTCAAGGGACAACATCTCAGCACCCATCAAAATGTAAAAGATAATTTTGGTTTTGAATAGGTGGATCAGCAAGATGGATAAAGAAAGAAAGATGGCTACAAACTGTAGATCAATAGACTACACCAATGGGCAATGGAGTCACAAACATCCTACTCATCGAAGGCACAAAATATGCTCAATAGAAAACAAGATTATATGTTGATAATTGGAAGAATGAAGAAGGAAAACATAAGGTAGAATGTTCACTAAATAAATATCCTCTCAATTTAATGAATCAACAAATACTTGAATATAAACAATTACTGATGGGAAAAATACATCACATCCTTTGCTGCTTAGGGATCCATAAATCATTGACAACCTTTGATCCTCAAATATGCAATATATTCAAATAAGAAGAAATATAAACAAAAGAGTTACAATCTGAAATCACATCTCTCATGAGTCTCCAATAGCAGTCATTATTACAATCATAAAATGCCCACGGGCTTACAAATGAACACACACAGGAAAACTGCCTACTCCTACTCTCTCTAGCCTCTCTTGGCTCATGAAATCCCCACTCCAAGAGATATTTCCTTCCTTAATATAAAATAGCATCCCCATAACCTTAGGAGGTTGAATCCCATCTCCTCCATTGGATTATAAACCTTGGAGATAGGTGGCAACAATCAAAGAGACAAAAATCCAACAAACTGCTAATTTTCAGGAATTTGTAGGAAGTCATTAATAAAATGTTTCCACCTCATGCATGAGGCCTTTGATGGAGCTAAATATTAGGTGTAGGTTTCCCTTGAAATCTAATTGATCCTTGAGAATCCATTTGAATCCTCCTTAACAAGTGGAAACCTCCCAACCAGGCAAATACCAAAATCATGATCGCTACAGGAAATTAGGTAGCGTCGTTGTACAATAGTTGGTAGTGCCAATCCTATGTATAATATCTCTCAAACCATACCACATTTTGTAAAACTGAGAGATTTTTTTGTTATTTGGAATGTTATGAACAAAAACCTCCTCCACTTTTCAAAAATACCTTCTCAATTGTTCATAATCAAAGTTTCAAGTTAGTGACTCAAAACTAGTAAAATAACTCTGCACAATTTGTTTTCTGCCAGAATTTAGGTAAGGAATTTAGGTAGCACCCGCCTGTGTGTCTGCGTGTGATTGGGTAGCGCAAATCTGTGAGTGATTTTGATGCTTGAACTTAGATATTGGGCATAACCCAATATAATTTCAATTTTCCCCCAAAATAAATAAAATATCCTATAACAATTGTATTCATTTGCCAAAATGAATAATGAAAGATTTATGCAAAGCTGAGGCATAAACCAATCTTGTGCTAACATAGGCTCCATGGGGGATAGATCCCTCCCTATGAGTCTCTAATAACTCTTATAGTTTCATTGCCTTATCCTAGGGATACTCCCAACCTTTAACCTCTGCAATCCGCTTTGATCTGTGACCTTCAACTGAAACAAAATGCAAATGAAAACGGAAACTGACAAAAATGATGAACATGATGTTTTTTCAGCAAGCTTATTGCACACACCTACTCTAATTATTGGGAAATTGAATAATTCAAGTTACATGAAACAACCAATGAATCCATTTCATCACTTTTTCAACTGTTTTAAGCTTTGAAATGTGCTTCCTTAAGCACTAGAGATAATTCTTACTTGAAGGTATGCCAAAGAAACATTTGGCAATACACTTTCCATTGAAGAAATCAATGATCCCAGGCCCACTTTCTGCTTGCAGACAAGCTGCAAATGGATCCTAAAAAACATCATCAATACTTGCCTCTACAACATTGATTTATGTAAAAAGGAAAATTATTGCATTAGGTCCTTCTTCCACTGTGCTTGGTTGTTGTATGGCTTGCTGATTTTTTGATTCATCCTCAATGCATATGGCCTTGGTCCACTCTTGGTCACGAGGTGTATTAGGAAAAAGGCTTAGTGATGCTTGTCTTTCTTTAATTTCAACCTTTCTCATATGATCACATAGAATTTGATCTTGGTTTCTTGATGAAACTGAGCTTATGTATTCAAGAGGAATATGGGGTTGATAGGGTAGTTCATCACAATTAGAAGTGCTTGGCAAACTACATTCTTCTGTATTATCTTATGATTGTGAGGGATATTCATCATAGCTTGGCTTATGGTCCCAATTTATTAGCTTTTCACCCTCTAGAATTAGATTATCATTTTTTTCTTCTTTTTCAGCAACAAAAATATGACATGAGGGTTGAAACAAGCTATTGTTGCTTTGATGTGAAGGGTACTTCTATGATATAAGGTATTCAACAGACTGTTCATGGAAATCATCTTCATAATCATCATACAAAGGTGAATCAATAACCATTTGACTATTAATGGTTGAGGGGATTAGTACAATAGCTGGGATAGCTGGTTGTTCAATGAAAACATCCTCATAGTCATTAAAACTTGGCAAATTATGGCACACTGGTTCATTAACAATAGGAGGGATTACAACAACAACTGGTAAACTATGAATTCATTCATGACAAGCTGCAACACTATTCTGATGATGAAATAAATCTAAACCTAAGATGACCTCTTGACTTAAAGAGTCGAGAAAACTAGGAGAAAGGGAAATGATGGATTGTCCATATTGATCTTTCTCTTGGGGACCTAGATTTTGACATGAATGATGCATTTTTTCTTCAAATTTAGGAAAATCATTATGAAACTCATCATTTAAGTCCTTCTCTCTACAATCATCCCCTTCATCATCACTGCTAGAGGAATCACTTGTTGAATCCTGAATATATGATGCATAGCCCTCACAACAATTCTCAAAAAGTCTTTCAGTTGGATAAATTATCTTGCACTGAGAATAAAACACATCATGAAAGTCCTTCAAAGAGGAAATACTAGAAGCAAGGATTGTTCTATACCATTGCCTTACATCACCTGCCAATGAATACATGAACATTTTCATCAATATATCTTCATGATGGATGTCAAGCTGTTACATCAAAGCATGAAATTCATGAACATGCTCAAAAGGGTTGTCATCCTCACCTTCATAAAATATGGGCAGCAGATCTTGCCATTCATCAATTTGAGGCATAAGATGTGGATAACCATCTATGGCTGAGAAATTGAGTGGGGCAAACCTCTTGGCCAGGATAACCTTCATAGCCATTTAATTTTTCTTATCCCCAGTGGAGTCACCAACAGATTCTGGACAATGGAGTTGCCATGGTGAATGTGTAGTCTTGAAGGTGTCCAAATTCAGTCACCATCTAAAGCTAGATTTGTGCAATGTCGTTCTTCCCAGGGAGATTTTCAATCTTCTCAAATTTGTCCCCGGCAACGGCGCCATTAATGTTAGCACTAAAAGTCACACTTTGACTGCTAAAGTGTAAGCTCAGCACCCATCAGAATGTAAAAGATAATTTTGGTTTTGAATAGGTGGATCAACAAGATGGATAAAGAAAGAGAGAGGGATACAAACTATAGATCAATAGGCTACACCAATGGGCAATGGAGTCACAAACATCCCACTCATCGAAGGCACAAAATCTTTTCAACAAAAAACATGATTATATGTTGATAAGTGGAAGAATGAAGAAGGAAAACATAAGGTAGAATGTTCACTAAACAGAGATCCTCTCAATTTAATGAATCAACAAATACTTGAATATAAGCAATGACTGATGGGGAAAATACAACAGATCCTCTGCTACTTAGGGATCCATAAATAATTAACAACCTTTGATCCTCAAATATGCAATATATTCAAATAAGAAGAAATATAAACATAAGAGTTACAATTTGAAATCACAGCTCTCATGATTCTCCAATAGCAGTAATGCTTACAATCATAAAATGCCCACAGGCTTACAAATGAACACACACAGGAAAACTGCCTGCTCCTTCTCTCTCTAGCCTCTCTTGGTTCATGAAATCCCCACTCCAAGAGACATTTCCTTCCTTAAATAGAAAATAGCATCCTCATAACCTTAGGAGGTCGAATCCCATCTCCTCCATTGGATTCTAAACCTTGGAGATAGGTGGCAACAATTAAAGAGACGAAAATCCAACAAACTACTATTTTTCAGGAATTTGTTGGAGGTCATTAATAAAATGTTTCCACCTCATGCATGAGGCCTTTGATGGAGCTAAATATTAGGTGCAGGTGTCCCTTGACATCTAACTAATCCTTGAGAATCCATTTTAATCCTCTTTGACAGGTGGCAACCTCCCAACAAGGCGAATACCAAAACCGTGACCGCTACAGGAAATTAGGTAGCATCGTTGTACAACAGTTGGTAGCATCACTTCTATGTATAATATCTCCCAAAACATAACCCATTTTGAAACAATGAGAGAGGTTTTTGTTATTTTGAATGTTATGAAAAAAAACCTCCTCTAGTTTTCAAAAATACCTTATCAATTGTTCATAATCCAAGTTTCAAGTTAGTGACTCAAAACTGGTAAAATAACTCTGCACAATTCGTTTTTTGGCAGAATTTAGGTAGCGAATTTAGATAGTGTCTGCATGTGTGCCTACGTGCGATTGGGTAGTGAAAATACATGAGTGATTTTGATGCTTGAACTTGGATATTGGGCATAACCCAATATGATTTCAATTTTCCCCCAAAATAAATAAAATATCCCATAACAATTCTATTCATTTGCCAAAATGAATAATGAAGGATTTATGCAAAGCTGAGGCATAAACCAATCTTGTGCTAACATGCCCAACTGAGCATGGTGCCATTGGCGCACTGGGATATGACTATGAAAACCCCTACAGGGACTTCCTCCTTGTGACAATTCCTTAACAACTTGCAAGCCATGAGTTTTGTGGCCATCCTGGTGGTTGCGTCGCTAATTCTTTTTATTATGATCTTTTGTGATCCCCTCTCTCTACCGTATGTTTTATTCATTTCCTCAGCAGGAGAATTCTCCTTCGTCTTTTCATCTAGGTACTTCATGGTACTCTTACCTATTGATGACATACTTGTGATGAATTCATTCAATTCCATGTCGATGGAGACGGGTTCCTCCATCCATAGGAAGCCTCCATGGAGGACTGCCATCAACTTCTTTACGTAGTTATTTACCTCTTTCCCCCTACAGAAGTGGGAATATCCACCAAGTTTAGGATCCCTGTGTTCACCAGGCCTGCTTCCCATTGTTTTGGTTGCATCATGGAATCACCAAATGGACTTGTACCTATACTGTCTATGTAAACTTGATGCGCAAATTCTGGGAATTTGTGAGCGTCAGCCACATCGTGGTTCGAATACCTTAGCCTTTCCATGCAACCCAAAAGTGTTGGCATGGCCTGCACTCCCTTTGGGATGTAATATAGTATGATTTTTTCATTAGGATCCTTATGCAGGGACCGTTCCATGGGTTGTTTTCCCTTTCTTCTTACCGACACGCTAGAGGTCCCAGCCTCCACTTGTCTATCCTCTGTGCTCGAATCTGGCTGCCTAGTTATGTCTTCTACTATCCCTTCATGTTGTTGCATGGACCTTGTTTCAGGTTGCGGTCTCGGTGTCGTAGCCTCTTTCTACTCACATGAGCCCCCATTTGTTCTTTGGGCTACTTCGACCCTCGCAGGTTGTTGTAGGTTGCCTTTTGGTGGCCCTGCACACTATCATGCAAATCAACTTCCATTCCAACCATCATTGGGGCTTGTGCTTCCTCCTCAATCAGTGTGACACTCACTGGCTTGACCTACGAGGAGGGGATTGCGTTGACATCGAAAATTCCCTCTCTTTGGGCCATTTCTTACTCAACCTTCATGGTTTCATGTGGTTCCCTAAGGTTGCTTCTGGTTTTCCTTGCAGTTTGGCTTGGTGCAACAATATTTGGTGGCACCATACTTGATATTGTTTTCTTTTTTCTGAATAGTTTCAACTAGTTTGCATTGTGCACTCATATGTTCTGTGTGCTCTCTAACTCCATGAATTTTAAATTTCACAATAAGTGTTTTTTTGCTCGTGTTTCCCCTTTATATAGAGGGTGCCATGAATGTCGTGCAACTTCTCGGAGAGGCTTCCCTGACCACGATTAATGCTATGAATCTTGTCGAGTACGCTTAATTTAATTCCATATATGCCTCCAATTCATGCCTTTTTTCCTTAATCATCATTTTTTTCGCTTTTCTGTCCGTTGGTCCCTTTTCCGGTGCACTGAAATTTTTAAGTGCATCATGCATTTCTGTTGTGATTTTTCCTTAGTGCATGGTGTTTTTCTTTATGTCAAGTGTATGCTATGCACTAATTTTTTTTATTTTTGTCACGCTGAGTACACTTTGTCTACACACACTATTTCCCACTATTTTTGTGTTTTCTTCCTTTTCTATTTTTGTAATTATTTTTCCTTCTTTTTCTACTTTTTATTTTTTTATCCTTTTTTTGTTCCACTCTCTACTATAGTACACTATGTACATGGTTTCTTACTGCACTATAGCTATTAAGTGTTAGTAGTTTGATTGTCCCTATACAGTTTAAGTCGACTCTTATTGATCAATCCTTTCAGTTTTGTTCTTACCAAATCCTTTATTTGTACAGATCCCCCACCTTTTACAGTCTTTACTTCATAGGACCCTAGCCAATGCATTCTAAATTTTCCAGGATGTTGAAAAAATTTATTGTCATAGAGAAAGGCTAGGTCTCCTTCCTTGAATCTCTTCCTCTTGATATGTCTATCATGTCAGGATTTGTCTCTTTCTTTCTGTACTTCTTGGTGAAATCTTGCCAAAATCATATCCTCTTCCATTTCCATTATTTGATTTAACCTCTCCTTTACTGCTCCTCTTTCTGTCATGTTGGTAATTTCTTCTACACGCAAACTGGGTACCAGAAATTCTAATGGTATTGTTGCTTCCTTCCCATACACCAATATGAATGGTGTCTATCCTGTCAACTTCTTACAGTTGGTATTGTATGCCCATAGTACTGTTGGAATTTTCAAGTCCCAATCATCCATGTTGACATTGCAGATATTAGTCAAAGCATTCTCCAAGATCTTATTGAAAGCTTCTACTATTCCATTGGCTTGAGGATGGTATGGTGTACTCTTCTAGTGATATACTTCACACTCCTCAGTCATATCCCCGATAGTACTGTTGATAAAAGTGAGTACCTTGGTCATTCAACAAAACTCTTGGACATCCAAATCTAGTGATCACTTGCTCAAACAAGAAGTGTGATGTTGTATCTGCACTATAGTCTTTGAATGGTGCTTCTTCTTCCCATATTGTTAAGTATTATGTCGCAGTAATGATTTATCTAGCTCTTGACCTTCTCGTTGCTGGATTGATTGGTCCAAAAAAGTATATTCCCATTTGTTAAGTACCTGCAAAGTTACTTGTAGTCTTAGGGACATCTCATCCCTTCTCTTGGGTTTTCCCATCCTCTGACAGACATCACATGTCTGGAAATATTCCTTAGCATCTCTATGGACTGTTGGCCACCATAATCCTGCACACAATACCTTATGTGTGGTAGCGTTTCCTACATAATGTGCTCTAGTACACACCTTCTCAAAATGTTGTCTGTGCCCATTTTATATAAGTGTCTTGCAATCAGTTGATAGTCTGCAGATCTGACTACCATATTTTTCTTCTACGCAGTGATAAATTCTTATGGTGCAATATATGTACTTAAGTATTCAATAATATTAGAAAAGTATTCATCAGCTACTTATACAGAAAACAATTGTGCATCAGGGAAGTTGTCTTCCAAGTTGGTAGTTTCCTCTCCATTAGTGACCCTTGACAGGTGATCAGGTCTTGCATTTAGCTTCCTTAATTTAACTATCACTTGGAAATCAAATTCTTGGAATAACAACAACCATCTACAGATCCTCCCCCCCAACACTGTCTTGTTGACTAAATATTTGAGGGTCAAATTATATGTGAACATCTTAAAATGTTTCCCCAGTAAATAGTGCATGAACTTATGAAGTTCATATACCATGGTTAGGCCTTCTCTTTCTGTGGTGTTGTAATTCTTCTCTGATTCTGACATTTTTCTGCTTGCAAAGGCTATAGTATGATCTAAATCCCTTGCTCCTGGTTGCGCCAAAATTTCTCCAAGTGTTATGGTTGATGCATATACATGCCCATGAAATATATTTTCTCAGTCTGGGAATACTAGGATAGGTGTTGTGACCATGTTTTCTTTTAAGGTGTCAAAACCTTGTTGGCAGTCCTCATTCCATTGGAATCTTATATCCTTCTTTAACAGTTTTTTCCATTGGCGCAATAATGTGCGCATACCCTTTTATAAATTTCCTATAATAGCATGTCTGTCCTAGTGTTTCTCTCAAATGGTGCACTGATTTTGGTGGTGGTAAATTGATGATGACTATAATCTTAGTAGGATCCAATAGCAAACCTTGTTTACACACTATATTTCCCAACAATATTCCAAACGCTGTCCCAAAAATTCACTTCCTGATATTCAATGATATTTGACATTGTCTGCATCTTTCCAACATTATCCTTAATACCTCTACATGATCTTTTAACATAGTATATACAATCCATTCATCCAGATATACTTCTAAAAAATGATGTATGAATTCCTTAAAGGAAGCTATGACTACTCTTGAAAATATGGCTGGTGCATTCTTTATCCCAAATGGCATGAATGTGTACTAGTAGGATCCCCATTCTGTAGCAAAAATAGACTTATATCTATCTTCTGGAGCTATTTTGATCTGATGGGAACTTGACAATCCATTTGTAAATGAATATGCTTTCTAGCCTCCCACATTCTCTAATACTTCATATGTGAAAGGGGTAGGAAAAGGGTCATGTAAGCAAGCATCATTCAATTTTCTCAAATCTACACAAATCCTTATCCCCCCTTGTTTATTTTCTTGCACTAAAATAAGACTTATCCATTCAAATTCCTCTATTGGTTCTATGATAACATCTTCCAACATTCTTTCAATTTCAGCCTTCACTTTCTTCTTATATAGTGGGTTCAGTCTGTAAGGTCTCTACATGACAGGTCTTGCCTTAGGTTTGAGAGGTATTTTTATCTCTCCTAATTCTCCTGCTATACCTTTCATCTCTGTATAGGTCGTTGGGAACAGGTCACTATATTCACATAGTAACTCTTTTATTCTTTCCATTGTTTGTTCATCCCAATAGTCTCCATTAATTTCCATTTTAGGTTTATCAGTTGTGCCAATGTTGACTTTATTCACCTTGATAGGTGCATCAAATACTTCTGACTCCAAAGATGGACCTTCCACCTCTCTTTCTCCTTCAATTTATGTGATCTGAATATTTTGAAGGTCATCTTCATCTGGTGCTTCCTCTTCAACATGATAACATGGCATTAGTTCTTTGACTGTCTGTCTATTCTTTTTTTGGTACTCTGTCATGAGTTCAACCTATGGTTCATCAATAAATATTACACCTTTTATCTGCTTTAATGTTGAATCAATGTTGGGGTTCTCATGTTCAAATGAGAAATTTACTACAAAGTTCTGCTATAATTTTGTCCATTCAGTAGTGCCTATGTGAATTTCTTGGTCTACATACCAGTTCTCTGTGATTCCTTCCAATGTGTGGATGAAATGATGAGGCCATTTTTCCGGTGGTGTTAGTCTCCAATGTGTTTTGTACTTCTCCAAGTGTTATGTTGGTTTCCCTTTCCCATCATACCTCTGCATTGTATTGCTTCCCTACTCTGCGTCGAATCTAATGCGCAAAAATCACTTACATTTGTACCAGTCTTGAATTTTTTCTTTGTGCACACCCCACCATCTTGCAGGTGTATCCTTGAGTGAAATATCTAGGGTTAAGAGACTCAAATTCTCTAATACTTCCTCTTCATATTTTGTCAGAAATTCCTCTAGATCATTTACCCCATGAAAGCTGGGAGGTTCCCTTATCTCTGTACCAACCCATCTTGCTGCGCAGTCTATTCTTTCACACCTTCTTATGGAAAATTCATGTAATCTTTGCTACCAATTATCCAACCCTGTATCTGAGTCAGAATAACATGATGTTATGCCTCTCCAACGGAGTACCCCATATGTAGTTGGGTTGACATAAACTTCTTCTCATGCGGTAGTTCTGTAAAACTGGTTTATTTCTTCCAGATCTAAACATGTGGGTTCTACAAACCTTTCTTCCTCTGAAGGGTTTAATGGTGATATGAATCTATATTCACCCGATTTAAATGTCATTTTCCTTTTCTTTAGGTTGATTATGGCTTGGTTATAAAATTCCCAATCCAATCAAAGCAAGGTTGGGTATGGTGTTGTGACATCTACAATCTCTATTACTTCAAAGTCTACTTTAGTGTGCACTCCATCCAAATCTATTGTCATGCCTTTAATCCTTCCAATTGGTAGAAATTTGTGTTGATTAGATAATTTCAACTGGACAAGTTAATAGCCTAGTGTGGGTTCTCCCATACGAAACCATGTCTTCTTGGGTAACACATTTACTTTGGAGCCTAAGTCTAGTATAATATCCCTCATATTGAAATCTCCAATGTCGGCATTCACTCTGGATTCTTTGTTTTTTCTCCTTATTTTATGAAGATGATTGACTGTTTTCTTCTCTAACATCCCCTCTACCTCTTTTTTACATATTTCTAACACATTTTTCAAAACTTTAACAGATGATGGATCATTCAATATCTTAACACAGGATTGTAGAAAAGTATTTATGGTACTAACTTTCCATAAACATTGTGCTTCATTGGTGTGGTCCATTTATGAAGGCATCTCGTACATTGGTACATTCTGAGTATGTTTCACAACTGATGTAGACTTTTACGAGGAAAATATCTCTATGGCTAGGGTGAACCACAAAATACGGAAATGGCTGCAGAAGTCAACTCTATCCCAACAACATGCTATATAAACCAATGTGCACGGAAGATAAGAAAGAGACCTACCTCGTCCAGATGTTCGATGATGTCCATCATTGAGCACTTTGACCCAAATCTATATACCTACAACAAGTTCTCAACAAACAAGCAAAAACAAGTATATGGTAGAAATATAAAAGGTTAGCATATTAGATAGCATGATCCATCAATATACAAAACAAATATTCCCATGGATAATAACTCAAATATTTTCAAGATATTAATTGGACGGGAGAGGAGTATTTCTATTAATAAATGATCAGCAGAAGTGAAAATATTACAGACTTCCATGTCGGCACGGTTCGGAACCGAGAAACCAAGTTCCTTCTAGCTGGGCCTCCACCACTTCAATCCTCCACCAAAGGCAAGCTCATAGAAGGGAGGCAATGAGGTTCTCCATCAATAAGGGAAGAGATTGGGGGTAAACACTGTGTTTAGACTTAAAGGACAAAGGGATGCAGACTCAATACGAAGTAATAATTTCTCCAGAGTAACTTTTCTCTCAAATTTGAATTCATTTTCCTTTTTCCATAACTCGGAATTGGGCTCTTTATAGAATTCAAAATGCAACTGAAGGTCCGAGTCAGAATGATTCTAGTATATGGAAGGCCAAGGATCAGATATATCCTGTCATGACATGGAAATCCGACATTTAATTTTTATTTTCTAGCACAAATCCTGATGTACACGTACAAGTGGAAAGTGAAAGATCCGTACAAGTAGAAAAAAATATATTTTTGTCTCTGGACTTTTGTAATAGGGAAGACAATTTTGCATAGGGAAATGTAATAAGGCCCTCTCTGGAAGATTTCATAGGGTGAGGCAAATCTTTCTCTAATAGATACCCCCTAATGTGTGAGGTCATAGGAGAATTTGCGATGGCTGAAATACATTATAAATAACCCAAAAGTGGAGTGGTAGAGAACCAGCTGGATGAACTCAATTGCTCATTACATTCTACATTGACTTTGCATACATGGCTGTCAAAAATTACACTGTAGATCCATGTGAAAAATATACCAAATAAGTGTGTGTGGCCATGAATATGCAACTATAAATGTGGTTACATGCCAATAGTTTTCATAGTCATGAACAAGGCCCAGTAGAACCAATATCAAAACCAATATAAAGATATCTATCTACCATGGAGTACAATCTTATCTCCCATGATCACTAAAGTCATATAGGTACGGGTACAATGAAAAGGAAGCAACAACTCAGGAAAGTTGTAGCCACATAGTGATGTCTTCAAGTCTTCTACACAATACACCAAAGGTGTAAGTCTACATTATGTGAATAAAGGAGTTGAGATCGAACATAATGAGACATCGTTTGATTACTGGTCATTGATGTATAGCATTAACAAATGCGGGATAGCCTACTGATAATGAAAGTAGGTATCAAGGCACCGAGTACATTCTTACAAGTGTGAATAGAGGAGTCGGTGTTGAACACGTGAAGAATCCATCGATCATGAGACATTGATGTATTCCCAACTGTCGATGGAGAGAGAGTCTGCCACTGATGACTGCAAGCCTCAAGGTACTCATAAGACTCTAGGCCTTGTTTCCTGAATAAATGGGCTGATGTCTATGGAAAGAGACCTACTGAAAGGAGAGCATTAAGGCATCTCTCATCAGTTAGCACGAGGTACAAAGAAGGAGCTTCATGATTTGGTGGAAATTGGATGAAGAACATGTTCATGAACCAACAACCCTGTGCGTCTTTCACATGTGCCAAGTGCAAGTGGTACACGAAAAATACCCTATGAATAGAAGCCAATGATGAAAACTGTTGACAAAGGTGAGGAAACCATTAATAAGGCTAATGGAATCCAAGACATTGCATGAATCCCAATGTGTGAATAGATGTCTTGTCATCGAACACAATGGAAACCACCCAGTCAATGACCAATGATGAAATGTCGACTGTCGGGCTCAAGGTTACCTACCAATGATGAAAGTAGGGCTAGGGTGCATGATATGACTACAATATCATGTGATTCTGAGACAAAATGAGGGTATGGACGACATGCAAAGTCAATATTTCTAAGGAGTGGCCGACACAGGTTGATAGACTTCCTTTGAACAAGAGCATGAGACATATAGAGGACTCTGACAATATAGACCTAATGATAAAATCATGATATGTAGGAGGCATCATTGAAGTTCTCTGTAGGGACTAGAAGAGTAACCAGTCGATAGAGAATACTTTATAATGAGCTCAGCTTCTTAAGGACATGCTAATCCCAAAATTATGATGATGAATGGACTCAAATAATTTTGTGCTCTGTTCAAAGGCGACATGACTGCTGCCGATACAAGATAATGCTCCCTTCCCACCCATCTTTTTTTGTTTTTTCATAGACAAATGAATGTTATGATACAGAGGAGGAAATGAGTGTCACAAGTAAGAAAAAATAGTTCCAGTCGTGGAACATACCTATGCTCAATGCAGGGAAGTGCATGCGGGAGATGGACACTTAGGGGAATGTTCCCTCCTAGGTATAGGGTGTCAAATTGTGAAGGATATAAAAAAGGCTCTACTTGGTTGAGGATGAAAAACTGTTGAGGCAAATGGTTTATAACGCAAAGCGAGAACCAACTATAGGCTCAAAACTGCAAGCAGGGGCATGAGATGCAATCACAACTTGATGCCAAAAAATGTCCTTTTTTATGTCTTTTAGTCTACTTGGTGTGAAAAAGGGGTAAACTTGTGCCAAATAGATGTCTCTTCAAAACCAATTTACGAGTGTGAAAAAGACAAGTTCACTCGACGATATTTTCACTTTTTGATAATGAGTCGGAAAAGAGCTTAACTAATACTCATGACCTTTCAAGTCCAATTTAATGAGTGTGAAAGGGACAAATCACTCGATAATCTTTTCTCTTTTTAGATGAGTCAGAAAAGAGCTTAACTAAGACTTGTTTGGGAGTCCACGGGGTATAAGGTTGCATGTTTATGAGTGAGAAATGAGGCTCAACATAAAGTCATGTATTCGCTATGAAGGACTCTCGGTCGTATGAAAAAATCTTTGCATGGGCACTTCGGTAAGTCTCTACCACTTGATAACGATATGACTTTATAGTAGATGGAGGGTTATGTGTAGCAACAAATGCGTTCGTACCTAGGGCATAAAGAGTAACATTTATAAGATAATGCGAAAAATGCATAGCAGAATGGATACCTATCCTATATGTTGGGTAATGACTATACTTGCCTGAGGTGACAAACGGTCCACATAACGCTGAAATATGCAAGACTCCAAGGTTAAAACTACAAAAACTAACTCGATCCATTTGTGTATTAGTCCATTAGGTGAAAAAATGGCTTAAAACTATAGAAAGTGGGTAAAAATAATTTACAAATAGTAACAAAATAAAAAATTACTATACCATTTTGATTTTTTGCCCAACTAGTGCAATTTGGACAAAAATACCTCCAAGATTCAAATGACGATTGCGGGAGAATAAAGCAACAAAATCATAAGCTGTCTGGATCAGGTAATTCTTGTTCTCTTCCTATTCAATTTCAATGGTTTAAAATTCTGAATTAGGTCTTAAAGTTTTAGTTATTAAAGGCTCAAAGTATAGATTTCGGTGTACGCGGGCTGGATTTGATTAGGTCGCGTATACGACAAGGTATATGCCCCTGTGTGAACTACAGGGGATGTATATTAATCCCTACACGCGATTGTGTGTAAAAGAGGTCGCGTACATGCACGCAAATGATCAATTCTAATTGTTCTAACTCAAAATTCTATTTTTCTTTGACAAGATGGTTATTGAATGGCGAGAGAGAGAACATGAGGAGGTCGATGTCATTGTAGATCAAGATTCGGGGGCCCAAATGGCCTTAAAGTGATATGGTTTGTATAAGTTTTGGGAGCTCATAGGAATGAGAACCCAGGTGAGGTTGTTGGAGATGTTGGTGGGTTACTAGGACCCTAATAGTGAGAGATTCAATCTCGATGGTAAACCATTGAGAATTGAAGTAGAGAACATTTACTTTATGACTGGTCTATCACGCCGGGGGGAGGTTTTGAACCTCAAATCATGGGGAGCAGGTAGAGGGATGAATATAGAGGAATATATCAATGCCCACTATGTAGAAGGGACTCCTAAGGTAGGGATTCAATTCCCTATCTGGGCAATAAACAACCTCAATCTAAATATCATTGTCTTATTATTGACCATGATCACAGGTTCGGCCTCATTGCACCAAGCATCGAGGTCGCTCATGTTCTATGCAGTGGAGTGTGTGAGATCCATAGTGTATGACTGGTGTACCTCACTACTAGCCAATATGAAGATCCAATTGACAAAGTGCAAACAGGGGGGTAAAAGAAATTTTGTGTTTGCCTCTATCCTATGAATTTTTTTTTCGAGCGGGTTCTAGGTTTGGGACATAGAGTTGAGATTCTTTTGAGAGAACCTCATGATCTAGCCATGGCACGGTGGACCAAGTTAATGATGCGGCATGGGGGAGGTAGGGTGTCAACACCCTACAACGAGGACTTATTCTACTAGTGGCAGCGACAGGTCATCGCTCTGGATGATTATCCCTATGAGGGGATCGAATCCAGAGGAGATCCAGACATGACACTCCCACCAAGGGCCGCCTATGGTGACATAGGTATGTCAAAATGTTTTTACATATTTCATTTTTTGTACTTTTGTATAATTCAGACAAAACTATTTTTGGATGGTGTTTAAGTATTTACTTAGACATTTGTGTGATGCAGACGTGGGTTTGCGACGACCCGAAGGTTTCCCTCGACATCGACAGAGGAATTGGGGAGACGAAGCAATAGGAGGAGAAGGCGAGAGGGTGCTAAAAAACGTGCAGGGAAACCTGTCGCATTTGATTCACAGGATACCCATGGTTTAGGTAGAGGATATGTTTGAAGCCATGCAGTGACAGGTGATTGGTGTACCAAGGGCATGGGTACGACTCTTTCGGTGTCTCGCAAACTTCGTGGTTTGCTACCATGACACACATCTGGCCCCACAGGCGTAGATGTCATGGGATATTGTAATACCAATTGTATATGTGTATTGAGGGTATTAGCCCCAATTTTGTACTATAAACACCATAGTTTTTGAAATATATAAAGAAAGGGATCTTCGGCTTTACTTATATTTTACAATGTGTACATTGATTAGATGGTTTTCTTTGCTTTTAATTATGTGACAAATGCCAATCTAAAACAAAATTAGCATAAGCATCGGATACATGATTAAAAATCCTAGGAATATGATAATATGTAATAAAATAAAATTGCCATTCTAAAAGGCATACTTGTAGGAATCATCGAAGTAAAGTAGGATCACACACACGATAACGGTCGTTTAACTTACGTACCACTAACTGGGAGTCCAAGAAAACTTATAATGAATGAATTTCATGTGATATAGCATCATGCAAAAGTTATATAACGATGCTATATTCAACCACATTATTCGTGGATGGCCCTAGGCATATGCCTCCTGAAGACACCAGTAGACCTTCGGGTGAGTAAACCACCCAAGCGGCGGAAGCCAAGTTCCGTGGATGAAAACTGGCCCCATTTGCGAATCCTAAGTAGACAGACGACTCCATTGACATCTTTCAACCAAGTGAAAACTAGATAAGAAACTCGAAGACAAAAAATAAAAGAGATATATACACTAAATTACATTAGTATATAGAGAGTTCCGCCCAAGCCCGGGGCTCAAGCGTAGTATCTTTTCAAGTAGATCCCATTTCTAGGCTCAGCCAACTTATTCCCTTCATTATCTTCTAACTCATAGGCTCCTTTTTCTATAACACGTCACATGATGTAAGGACCATGCCACATGGGTTTAAACTTGCCTTCCCCCAGCAGTTCTTTGGCTTGATCATACAAGAGGACCAAGTCACCCTCATCGTACAACCGATGATAGAAAGACTTATCGTACTGGACCTTGATACGTCATTTGTTCACCTTGATAGACATAGAGGCATCTCGACACTGCTCATCAAGGATCTCTAGGTGTACAAGGCATAGCTCGAGATCAGAAGTGTCGGGTAGGAGCACAAATGCCAACTTAAGAGAAGGGATTTCACATTCAAAATGTAAGATCGACTCCACAACATGTACTAACTGGAAAGGAGAAAATCTAGTGGCAGTATTGACCGAGGTTCGGTATGCCCAGAGTGCAGGATATAGCATGATGTGCCAGTCAGACTTACTCCGACTGACAGTTTTTTGCAAAATGGTCTTGAGAGACTTATTGACGGCCTATATTTGTTTGTTTTCCTGGGGATAATAAGGAGAATAATGACCATGTCTAAACCCCAGCTTAGCTTCTAGTTCTTCCATCATCTCATTCTGAAAGTGACTGCCATGGTCAGTGACAATCTCACTCGAGATATTGAACCATGCGATAATATGATTGAATACGAAGAAGGTTGCAGTCTTCCCATCAGATTTAACTGTATGCATGGCCTCATACGACTTAGTAAATTATTATATAGCCATGATAATGTGCTAATGCCCCCTAGCCAAAGTTGGGTTGCAATCGACGAAATCCACCCCCCACTTGGTGAAGGGACCAATGGTAAAGACTGGGTGAAGAGGGGATGGATGTGAGCGCATTTTTTTAGTGAACACCTGGTAGGGGTGACACTTCTTAACCACTTCAATACAATATTTAAAGATAGTAGGCCATAAATAACCGGCTCACAATTTTTTTTGTGTTTTTGCAAGCTCAAAGAGATGACCACCACAAGCCCCACTGTGGAAATCGTTCAGAACAGACTCGGCTTCTCCATGAGTTAAAAAATGATGCAAGATATCATCTATTCCTTGAAGATACAAAGTGTCACAGATGATAGTGTATTTATTAGCTTGGTATCTTATACGTCGTCGATCATCTCGTGAGAGATGCTGAGGGAACTTCAAGGTCTAAAGATAGAGAAAAATGTCTCCATACCAGGGTTCAGACGACGAGACAATAAAAATGTGTTCATCCACAAATGAATCAACATGGATAACATCCTCATCTAATCGTGGAAAATCAGATATTAACTCTACAAAGACTAGGGACTTCATGGATTTCACAGAAGCAAAATCGAGATCAAACTCTTGTAAAATGACAATCCATTTATTGTATTTTCCCTCTATGATACGCCTGGTAAGGACGTATTGAAATGGATTGACATCAACAACCCCCGTATTCTTGAAAAGTAATATATAATGACACAAACGTTGGACTCCATGAACGACAACCAAAGATATCTTTTCAACGTGAGTGTAATTGAGTTCAGGACCGAGTAAAGTTTGACTAAGATAGTAGATTATGTTCTCATGGAGATCATCATCCTCCTGAACCAGAACCATACCAATATCATCCTCAGATGCAGTGATATAAAGCAAGTAATATCTATTGTAGTCGGGAGGCTTTAGTAGAGGTCCTGACACCAAATATTTCTTCAAAGCATCGAAGGACTCCTGGGCTCGCTCATCCCAGATAAAAGGGGTGCCCTTCTTCAAAAGACGCATGAAACCTTTAGTGATAGTAGCATAGTTCACTATAAACATACAAATAAAGTTATCTTTCCCTTGTAGACCCTGAAGTTGTCTAATCATGCACAGGGGAGGAAACCGAAGTAACCTTAAGTGGATCTACCATGATCCTAGTCTCAGAAACTAGAAAACCTAAAAGATGACCAGACTTAACGTAAAATATGCACTTTGAGGGTTCAACTGAATTCTATAGTAATGACATCTTTCAAAAACAAGTCGAAGGTGAGTAACGTGATCTTCTCTCTTCTGAGAGTAAGTAGCAAGATCAAAGGGGTAATCTTAGACTATGTTCTTAAGATCGTGAAAATCAAAAGTCATGGCATGCTGAAAGGTTGCTCCGACATTTTTAAGGTCAAAAGGCATTTTTCGGTATGCAAAAGTGCCCCAAGGAAAAATAAATGTTTTCTTGTGTTCATCCTCAGGTTTGATTTGAATTTGATTATATCCTGAAAATCCATCCATAAAATAAAATACTTTTCTTCCTGCGCACTCGTTGATAATTTGATTGATGAAAGGTGTGGGGAAGTTATCTTTCAGACAGGCCTTGTTCAGGTCACAAAAATCCATACATACACAGATGGTTCCTTGCTTCTTATCTACAAGAACTGGGTTGGATACCCATTTGGTCAAGGGAATTGGGTAGATGAAGCCAAGATTTAGTAGATTCTCCACCTCTGCCTTAATAGCAGGGGCCTTTCGAGGGTTGACAACTCTAAGATGTTGTTGAACAGGTTTAGCATCCAGATAAGTTTTAATATCATGTTTGAAAATATGAGGGTCGATCCCTGGCATCTCTTCATAGGAACAAGCAAATACGTCTCGAAATTCCTTGAAGAGTTTTGTGTAGATCAAGATTTATTTTGGCGAACAATCGGCACCGATATTTACGTTTTCAACCTTGCCAGGGGTACGAGATATGTCGATCGTGATGGTAGGATAAATACTTGCCATGTTTCCTTCGGCATAAATGTCATGCGTATCAAGTGGAACTATGACATGACCGTCTATCTCACTCAAAGTAGATCGAAAGTCTTCTTGTTTGATTCTTTCAAGCTCTAGGAGAAAATAAGAGCAGTGATGCATATCATTCCAAGGTTTTTCGGAACCATTCATGGCTTCGATGATGGCTTTGTCTGAAGGAAAAGTCCCATCTAGGAAATCATGTGAACAAGACAATGAAGTGGCCCACACGGTCCTAGACATGATATCCTCCTCGTCCGTCGGTGAGGGAATAGGATTGAAAGCGGCGAAAGAGTCGAGAATAGCTTGATATGCAATCTCTGATGCCGATATTGGCATGGAAATTCCAACATGCAACTGACCTTCACAAGAAGAATTCAGGGAAGGTAGGGTCCATGGATCACTAAAAAAAGAAGTGTGGAAAGGAATGGAACTCCCTGTCGAAACAGGCCTACTGGACATGCCATAAACATGATGGTTCGGTGCCGAGAATTCGAAAGTACCCATAAGGGAAGAATACATTCCAACACTGATATTCTCAGTTGCCGGCTGAGAATTGTTTATCATAGGGATCGACGGTACAAGATATGAATTAGGAATAGAGCACGCAAAGGATAACTGATCGATCATCACAATATTCCCTTCATGAGGAAAAAAAAGATTACGAAAGAAAGACGACGATCATAGCATAAGTCCAACTGTGACCTAGTAATAGGTTATAATCAAGAGGTGCATCAACTACCTCTACTTCCACCTCTACCATATTCCCACCTAACTGGACCGTAAATGTAGGGAGAATACCGTGAGGGTAGAAGGAATGACCGTCAAAATAATTCAACATGTTCGATGACTTGGAAATAGTTGGAGAACCAAGAGCTTTCCAACAGACCTGGGACATCACACACATGTCAACGCCTTCATCAATAACCATGCATTTAATGGTATACGTTGAGTACTCCACGTGGATTTGGAAAGCCACATGGTAAGGCAAGTGAGGCTTAACATCTGTGACATCAAACTTGATAACCTTTGAGCCACTAGGTTCTAGAGCTCCTAAAGTAGAGAGTAAGGCATTCCTCTGTGAAGGACACGTTTGGAGTACCTCTAGAGCTGAAATCGTGCAAGGGGTTTGACCCAGGTCCTCAAAAATATAGTAGTTCTGGGAAGCTCTAGCATTTGGATTATGGGTAGAGCACTTGAGTACTCCTTTTGGAATATGAGGTGGTGGAGCTAGTTTCTCAATCTGTAAATTCGTCTCCATAGGAGGAGGAGGAGATTCTAGAACAAGAATAGTTTGTTTAGAATTATAGTCTTGAGATCGAGTGGCTACATCGATTTTTGCATCGACCATATTGATACATAAACGATTTCCATCTTGCGACTGCTAGTTTTGACCTCCACCAACCGCATTTTTGGCGTTTGAGGATCTTGAGGCTAAGTGTTGATTATGTGGAAATGTATTCGTTAGCATGAAGGGTGATTGAGCTATTAGCCTTGCAACTTCTGAACGTTTGGGGCATCAATGGGTAAGGTGACCATCTATGCAAAGCTTACAGGGAAACTTCACCTTACGTATTTGACGGCTACACATCCCCTTCACCACCCGCAGGTCGTAAGGTCCAC
>ML820106.1:99403-120471 GCA_009831015.1 Picea engelmannii | reverse complement strand
TGTGACTGGAGTGACCTCTAGTAGCCCTGTTTACCCCTCTTTGGCCCTAGCTATAGTCTAACGAGGCAGTTTAGACCATTAAGCCTCCTCTCTGGAGCTCCTATTTGGAAAGGGACATTACACATATGGTGTTGCAACTTATGGAAACAAAGTACAAGAAAGAAGAAGAATGTACAATGTAAATTGAGTATGAATAGGAAGCTATTATCCGTGAGGATACGAGAGGTGGGAAGCTTGTAATCTCTAGTGATAATAGTTCTTTTCTTTCATCTTCTAATTCTCCATTCAAGCTAGAAGCATAACTCGAAAGTTGATGAAAGTGGCTAAAATAATATTTCAATGCACATAAAAAAGAGAGAGGAGCAACACATTTTTTTTTGTTCATTTAAAGATGTCCAAACATGCTTTGATTTGGTGGGAGAGTTATGTAGATGATTTACAGTTGGGAACACAATCCATCATGATTAAATGGGAACACCTGAATGTTCCATTCAAGCTAGAAGCATAACTCGAAATATCATATTATGATGGACAAATAGATGCTAAAAAACTCAATAGTTGACTAAAGTAGCTAAAATAATATTTCAATGTGCATAAAAATAAAGAGAGGAACAACACGGTTATTTTTCTCATCTAAAGATGTTAGGACTTGCTTTGATTTGGTGGGAGAGTTACACAAATGATTTGCGGTTAGGAAAGAAATCCATCATGATTAAATGGGAACACTTCAAGGAATTGATCAAATCACAATCTTATCCCATACATAATGAAGAGGTTTAGCTAATGAGATGGAGGTATTACCAACAAGATCAAGGAAAAAAAGTTTAGAATTGCACTCTCAAGTTTTAGAGGGAATCCTTCATGTTAGGTATCTCATTAGAAGGACCTAGGGTAGTAGTGAAGTACCTCGAAGGTCTACATGGTCATATCTTATTGTAATTGTAGCTTATGAATGTTAGAAACATAGATGAAGCAAATAAAGTTCTCTATATCGAAGTAGGAATGAAAAGGGGGAAACAAAATGATTAAGAAAAGGCACCCTAAAAAAAGGAAAGAAAATTGTAGCCATTGTATACAATGGAAAAAATCCCAAGAGGCAGTGCAAACATTGTGATGTAGATGAACACATAGATGAAAAGTGTTGGAAGCTTCATCTAGAGTTGCATCCAAAATGGTATAAGTCCAAAAAAGGATTGATGAAAATGATTAGAATGGAAGGTTAAGAGATATAAGACAACTATGGTGTGGATCACAACATTGTTTGTGTTACATTACAAGAGCAAAGGAAACTAGAGATAGATAAGATAAGATAATTTTATTAATGTCAAACAATTGACCACAAAATATGTTAATGGGACTATTGAGCACCATAGTGTTGATACAACCTGAAAGCATAAATTTGACTCCAATATAAAAAAAGACGCAGAATATAAATTATCGATCTAAACTAAAAGCTTGAATATTGGACCCTAAATAGTGGAACTAGAAGAAAAATGTACAAGGAGAGTATATACAAAATCCTTAATACAAATAGTGTATGCATATTAGGGTTGGCTAGCTCTAGCTCTCCTAGCATCCAACGTTGAATGGAAAAAAAATTGCATAGTGAATTGTCTACAGGAGGATTTAGAGCAAGGAATACACTCTTCCATGTCAAGGTTCATGTGAAGAACATGAAGGTAAAAGCTCTTTTTAGTAGTTGTTCTCAATGCAATATGATTTATACAACTTTAGTTGATGAACTTGGTAAGAAAATATATGAGCATCCACATTTGTGTTCATTGAGTTTGTTGCAAAAGAATTAATTCATGAGAATCATGAGACATTGTAAAGTTAAGTTCGTTATTGAAATTTATTTTGTCGATGAGGTAGAATTTGATATAACACCACTTGATGCATGCGATGTGATGTTTGGAAGCCCTTATCTATGGGATATGGATGCATTGTTTTACAAAAGAGAATGAATATCATGCGTTCAAAGGTGGTGGGACATACTTCATCAAGGCATAGGAGCAAAATGATCAAATTGGTCTAGGCAAGAAACTAATAACTAACAACCAGAAGAAGAGTACTTCAAATTAGGATGAGGAAATTGACTTGGAGAAAATGTTGGGAGCTATGTGCTTCCACCTTCTTCTTCACAATTGATTTTTTGTGAGACCCAAACTTCTGAAAAATGGGGAGGTGTGATCTAAAATGGATTAAAAAACCACGTATAATTTTTATGGGATAACAAGACAAAAATCACTAAGTGTGCACATGTGGGGAAAAAAACTAAGTTTTATGGTTTGAAGGAATGAAATCCATGTGATATGTAACATGTCCATGTCATATGTCTTGAGTGATCAAAGTTGACTTTGGCGTAGAGAAATTAACCATGCCTTGGAGAGTGGGTTAAGGACATTTGATATAACGTCAACTTGAGTTGTCTTTAATAGCTTTATTAAAAAAGACACTTAATGGTTTGATTTTAGTCAAGTTGATTAAGCGGACCTTGAATAATTATGGCCAATGCACTTGATGAGTAGCTACATTTGATCATATTTGACTATGGCCCCAAACAACTCTATAAAAGAGTAGAGGGACAAAATAGAAGGCTTTTTTTAAGTTAGCCTTGGAAGAAAACCAAAGAGAACAATTCTTCACCAATGTGTGCTCAACAATCTAGGTAGTAAATGAAAACACAATAAAGAAACCTTGTAATGTAAGTGTTTCATTCATATGTTGTTGAAGGATCCGTGTTCTTCCTACCTGAGTAATAAAAAAAACCATTTTTGTTGGAGTTTTTCCTCAATAAATGTTTTCTTCAAAGTAAATTAGATGTTGTCTATTCATCATTGAGTTAAATAATTTTCATGCATGTCCATTTATTTTGCATTAATATTCAACAATAAATGAAATGAACAAGTGTTGGTTTGGACATTAATAATGGAAATGATAATAAGACAACCATCTACTCTTTAAAATCTATTTGAATGCACTATCTAGAAACATAACCTCAGTGATTTACCAATCTATCCATATTTTCTTATATTAAAGTTTACTTTTTAAAAAGTATTTTTCAACTAAAACTAGCGCTCAATGATACTGTAATATTGACTAAACAATATACTATAATATATTTTAAAATCCCAAAATCTATTTAGATGCACTATCTAGAAACATAATCTCACTAATTTACCAATCAACTCATATTTTCTTATACTAAAATTTCCTTATTGAAAAATATTTTTGAAACTAAAATACCTCTTAAGATAATGATTGAACAATATATTATAATATATTTAAAAATCCCAATGTGATTTGAAATTCCTTGTAACCTATTAAGACGTCATTGCATGACATGTAAACCTATTAAGACATTGCATATCATGTTAAGGAGGCAATACATTTCGTCTAAACCTCAAATAATATCACTTAGACCCCTTGATATTGACATCTTTTGAATCTCTATCTTTTATTATGTCTTGTAGATATTTCTTTCATATAGTTTATCTTATCTTTTATCATGTCTGGTAAAAAATTCTTTCATAGTTTAGAGTCAATAGTATTTCTTTTCTTTTGTGATGATGCAAGGGGTTGTGGAGTTTCTCAATGCATTGAGAAATCTCCAATAAAGTCCATGACAATATTAGCATGCATTTGTTAGAAACTGTGATGTGAAATGGGTCCCTTTTATAATGCTTTCACATAAAAGTTCCTTTAATCATATTAATATATATGATCCATTGTTAAAAAGGGCTTGCCGTCTTTTTAATCCTGAGTAATGAAGTTTTATAATGCTCAGATAGATGTGAGCTTCTAAATGTCATTATCCTTGGGCATGCATTCGCTAGAATTTGCATTGAAATGGCTCCTTTGGCCCACTTTTATAATGTAGTCACAAAGATAAGCTTTAGTTGCATACCATATTTCCCTCTTTATAGATGGGAAGACTCATCTTGGTTGGTTAAAAGTTTGTCTCATTATTTGATGGGCTGGTCCCATAAGTATTTTACATTTGATTTGACTCTTCTCTAAAAACACCCTCCAAATCTACTCATTACCATGTATTTTCTTTTTCTATATGTTTTCATTATCTTCATAGTAACTTCCAATATGTACAATAAAAAAGAGCCTTGCTTCATCTTCGTAGTAACTTCCAATATATACATAAATAAAAAAGAAGGCTTAATATTTAATTGTGAAAAACATTTATTTTAACATTTACTATATATTTCCAAAAAAGCTTTGTCTAGAAGTAGCATAAGATTTGAACATAGCCTACTTAAAAGGTCAAGGACAGGGACAAAAGTGATGATGAATCAACCATATAGTGATGACAATCAATCATTATAAGAAGTCCTTGTGAAATATCTCATTGTAGTACATCCAGATATGCTTTGCCATTTGAGTGGGATGAGGATGAGATGATTGGATGATGAGGGAGGGAATCTATTCTATAGAATTCCATTGTACTCTCTCACACTAATAACTAACCAAACAAGCAAAACCTAATTAACATGTTTATAACACAATATTACTTTATTAGGAGATATAACTACAATATTATTTCATTCCACTTTTTCCATTTAAATAATAAAATTTCATTCCACTTTTTCCATTTAAATAATAAAAACAAAGTATAAATTCATGCTCAACAAATAAAACAAAAGATTCATTTGAACAACTGACCCTACTCTACATTACTTGCAGTGATGAATATATTTAAACTGAATAATCATGATAAGTCTTTATCTAATTATTATAAACTCAACCTCTCTAATCATGATAAGTCTTTGTCTAATTATCATAAAAATAATTATGATAAGTTTTTATTCACTCTTGTGGGCAGTGCCTATAATGGGTAGACGTGATGCCATTAGCCAACAAGTCAAGTCAAGTCTCTCCTTAAAGGTTAATATGAATGTTTGGGGTTTAAAGGAAAAAGCTTAAGCCCGTGAGTGGGGAGACTCCCCATTTTTAAAATTAACTTAGTAGGTTTAAGCATTTGGGTTAGTTTAAGAGATACATTGAAGATCAATTATGAAGATAAATTATCTTTTTTATTTATTTTTTATTGGGAATTTAACATAGGAAATTTTTTAGTACTTCCCTACTTTGTGGATGGTAAACGAGGTACACCATCGGTCTTATGGATAACGAACCAAATCTCAAGGGGTACAAGAGATTCGAATCCGTAACTTATTCCGTTGAGGATAGCTTCATCTTTGGCTCAGAACCACTTAAGCTAACCCTTGAAGCTATTGCTGATATTTTTTTTTTATGACTAGGGGAATCGACAACAGTGGCAGTATCGTACTCGCGTGACACAGGGTCAAATCCTGCTGACTACCTTATAACCCCTAG
The DNA here is from genome assembly GCA_009831015.1 of Picea engelmannii. Classification (NCBI taxonomy): domain Eukaryota; kingdom Viridiplantae; phylum Streptophyta; class Pinopsida; order Pinales; family Pinaceae; genus Picea; species Picea engelmannii. The sequence continues at coordinate 115,122 of ML820106.1, read as the reverse complement.
GGAGAATCGCACAACCCGCAAGCACGCCTTCGGATAAATCGAGGTTTGAACTCGTGACCTGCGTAACAACACGAACGCCTTAACAGTATGTTCGTTGGCCACTAGACCAAACCCCTGTGAACGTTATTCTTGATACTTTTATTCTAGAAAGATCTTTATTTTTCTTTATTTTTCATCTTTTTTCTATTGGATAATTATAAATTTTTATTGCATCTTTTTGGGTTGGATAGTTACAATTTTTTGTTATATAATGTTTTTATCTTTTATAAATTTAATTAAGTTTACAAAGTATATTTACATTATGTTTGAATTTTATTAATATTTTAAAGTTTTATTATTATTATTATATTTAAATTTAAATTATATTATCATTTTAAATTATTTTAAGAGTTGTTTTTCTTATAGCTTCACTTCCAATTTTAAGCAATTTAAATTCTATGTTAATTAATTAAGGATGTACAACACCCATAAGTATACCTTGATTAACATGTATCTAAGTTGTTATTCAACAAGAAGTTCAAATAAGAAGAATATTTTATTTTTTCTTATTTAATTTATTATGAGATTTATTGTAGATGTTATTGTTTATTTTGAGATCTTCGTATTTTGAGATCTCGGTTCAACCATTTGAGGCTCCACTAGTTAGTCAATTAGGGTTGGTGATATCTCATCACTAGGATTTAGATCCCCCTAAGAGTGTGGGATGTTATTTAACCTCTTGAAATAACAGAGGCCATCATGGATATCGTAAACAAGTCAGGCGTGGCTACATATATAGTTAATAAGCCTTAACACCATCAATGCTCCACCTTGGTGTTGATTGGGTGGAACTAAGTGATAAAGTGTTCTCTTTACTGAATGTTGCAAGTTGACAATAGCACACTTGTTACATTGTGATAAAGTGAAAGTTTATTTAAAAAAACCTTGGATTCATGATGACGACCAAAAACTATGTCATGCTTTCATTAAAGAGTTTATTCAATTTCCAAAAATGTTGTTGCATGCCATAGATTTAGCTTTGTTAGAATCCTTTTGTCATATGACCTCGTTATTCAAGTAAATTATAAATTACACATGGATCATGTCAACTTTGAAAGGAGCACTCAAGATTGAACCTCGTCTATAGTACAAAGTATAGACTTTGCTCAAAGTACATAATCATTGTAGCGTAGTACTTGCTTCTTCTCGAATTCAAATGTCAAGAGAGACCACTCTACCTATATTTCTCATAAAACCTGGCCAAGCTCAATCTTATATCGTTTTATCTCCTCGTCTCATCTTTCTCCAACCCTTGATGGAGCTAAGCACTATGTTTTTTTAATTGAATTAATATTCTTGTGAATTATGTCAAACTTGACTAACTAATACTCGAGGGTTTTATGCCTACTTGGGTAAATAACATGGCAACACCTTGCCTCAACTAGTAGATCACAACCCAACCAACTTTGAACACTACCTTTTTTTTTTTCCATGTGGTTCACGACACCGAATATCAGTGCTCGCTACATCCACGGATAACCCCCCGAAATATGCGAGAGAACTGGGGAGGCAGAGCATTTTTGGTTATAGACCCATTGAGAGCACAAACATGTCACTCACAAGGATTGAACCTGGGTGGGGAGGGTAACACTCATTCCTCCTAACCACCCAAGCTACATCTAATGGATAACTTCGGGCACTACCTTACTCATGTTGACACTACTAATATTATTCTGTCACAGTCTTAATGTGCTATGAACAGGTCCTTTTCCGGCTACTCAAATAACAAGAAGGGAAACCAACATTCTTGGTCTAAAATCCATCGAGAATCATTTTATACTAATGAAATCATAGATATTATATGCTAACATCACACAATTAGGTTGTAGTATGGATATTCAAGGAAGTTGAATCCATTTTTGCATTAAAAACAATGATTTCATCAAATTTGAAATTTCATTTTTGGTAAAGATTGTTTAACTAGATTTCGGTGATGGAAAACCGAAAAAGTCAACAATGTATAATGTTTATTCTTCTTCATATTATTGTTACGTAGAGATTCACATCATAGAATCGATTGTAGCTCTTCATCTCAAGTTGGAGATTCAAAATTTCCAATCTTAAGAAGTGGGCTCAAGATCAAGATAGAGTTACTAATGTATTTTTTTGGTAAACTAAAACACAAACAATTATATTACATAATGAAATTAAACAATATAATAATCAAGAATGGGTTAGAGATTTATATGATGCCAATTTGAGCCCTGATATTTAATGTGTAACCCCTTCTACATAATCAAAGTAGTTAGTGACAATTAGACCTAGTCAAGCACACACTATGACCTCATATATGTTAACAATGGAATCAACTCCTGAAAAATGTGCTCCCACGCTCCCGCTCCTGCTTCGCTCCCACGCTCTTGCAACACTGGTTAAAAGCCTTTAAAGAAAACCTTTGAGATGCTTGGCCCAGGGATTCCCGAGAAAGCAGTAAAAAGCTTCTCAGTAAAAAAAAGGAACCCATAAGATAAATAAACACTCAAGGTACTAGTTGGTGGATAGGAGGTCTCATCATGAGCCGACCTATTATGACCATGGGCATGTAGCAGTACCTCGGTATTGTGGGCCCTTTGAAATTATGGACATAGTGGGACTTGTACCATATAGATTAACACTTCCTCGCACAGTGAAGGAACATAATTTTTTCCATGTTTCGTTAATGAAGAAATATGTACATGATTTTAATCATATAATTGATTGGTCTGTGATTTAGGTGGAACTAGAGAGAGAATTAATGCATGAACCAAAATTGTGCACGGTAGATATTTGCGTGTGACACAAAAGTAGTGTGCACTAGATATTGGCGCGACAGAGAAGTGATCGAGATTGGTTATATGCACGCGGAGCATGCGTTACCTTATGGTGACCTTCTAGGGGCTTCTAGATAACTCATGAGGGTTCTCCAACTTCACAAAGCCATAACTATCTAACTGTGAGGAGTTATGTGACATTCCACATATCATTGGAAATGGAATGATGTGTACTATCCAGTTACAATGGTGACCTGCTTAACAAAATTTCACCCTGGTGCAAGCTTCCACGCAGTAATTGTGGATTTACCCTCCAAGGAGCCCGAGTGAGTTTGACCAATGTCTGCTCCAGGTACAGTGAGACTTCCCTTCACTATCACCTTGTGTAAGACCCTAAATATTATGGCCACTAAAAACCTGCGCATATATGACACACGACCGAGAATGAAAAATCCGAATGGATTTCTCTCAATTCAACTTGGAATTGGCTAAGTGGCAGGTCGGCTTAGGCTGGTTAGTGTACCTGGAAGTCAAACAAACTAAAAGAAGAGCAAGAAAAACCCAAATGGGGTAGGAAATTGATACCTTTCCCCAGTGGATTCGCCAATCTATTGTGCCTCTTCCATCACCTTAGTGAGCAAGATAGAGGTGCTTGCAGGCTCATTTGGGTCTACTGAGTAGGACAACTGCAAGGAAAAGAGTTAGGGAAAGAAATAAAAGCAACAATTAAGAATTAAACTAAGAAATGCAATAACAACTAAATTCATGAGCCAACTCTATCCTGTTCAAAAACGTGGAATCAACCACGGCTGTTGTAAATTCCAAGCTGGTATAAGCAAGCAGCCTCGTCGCTACACAGGTATGGTTTTCACATCGTTTTGTTTTGTAAATAATCTAGGTTGATATAACAATTTGAATTCGGTTTTAAACAGTTCTGTTCACACCTTGAATGGCTCTGTTATATTGCGTGCATTCTATATATAGCTTTGCTTTGAATAAAAATAAATTTTGATTCGATATACGATTTGATTATTCCCAGTATAGAAATCAATAGATTTTGATTGGATTTGAGTGATCTTTGCTTGAATTTGATTGATTGGCTTGCCTTGTTAAAGTGACAAAGGTTAATAGTTTGCCTCCAAATGAATTGGTTTGTATCCGACTTGAAAAGGAACACTATGACCTCATATATGTTAACAATGGCATCAACTCCTTGATGAGAGTCATAAACATTCATGTGCATATCCTTTTTCCCCTTTTTCTTTTGGACAATCTCCTACTAGTATGAATGGGGCACTCTCGCAACTTGTTGACCTTCATCATAATCAATCACTGGGACAATGTACCTTTCTAGGTATGAGGTACCTAATTTATGTAGAATCTTCAACCCCCTAAGGGTTATCAATCAAAATTATTTGCATATTAGGGCTAGGTGCTTTAGACATAATTGTAGTCACAAGGTGATCCCCTGCTTTCGAAGGTGTCATGAAGACATTCTTAAGGTCCTAGGATTAGGTTACACTGCTACTTATTTAGACATTTCTCAAGGTGTCATAAGAGAATGATTCCAACCACATGGCTTATTGGTTTTCCCCTTTCTCCTTCGCGAGATGGGATCCTTAGGACATGCATCTTGTAGATAACTTGTCTTGTCAATAACGTGGGATGCCATCTAAAAGCTACGATCTCATGATCAAGTTTTAGAATCCAACGAGAATCATTCTACTTTATAACAATTTTATTTGAGAGACTTTTACTCAAGTCAAATTTAACACAAAGACATGCATAGTGATGATACTCTTTTAAACACGAAAATTACTAAAGCTTCAAAAATTACTCTCAAGTTGATTAAATTTACCCAACAAATGTGAAATCCACAAAAAAAAATGGAAAAATTCAATATACCTACCCATAGAAACAACACGACAAACTACAGTGCCAATGTTGCTATAACAAACTGGAACATATGTGGGATAGATCCTTAGCTAACACCCAAAGGATGTTAAAGCCTAGAGGCTATTCTCCAAATTTGGGGCTTTTTTGGTGACTTAATGATTATGTGGGATAGATCCTTAGCTAGCACCCAAAGGATGTTAAAGCCTAGAGGCTATTCTCCAAGTTTGGGGCTTTTTTGGTGGCTTAATGATTGTAAAGCATGCTTTTGATTGAAGCTATGGCCTTTCTAGTGGCACTTTTGTTTGAGGCTATGGTTTCCAACTTTGCTTGTACCATAAGAAGCATTTGAAATGTGAATAGATGTTCTACTTTTTGGTAGTTTAGTTGCAGCTACGAAGGCACTTGTTCAATTTTAGACAATAAGATTTTATGAAGTGTACATCCTTTCTCTCTTGTTTTACACCGAACTTTTCAGATAGCAAATTAAAATTAATAAAAAAAAAAAACCACGATCGGTCAAAATATCGATACGGATATGCAGACGTGGCATCCATGCACGATGGCTTAAACGTCATCGTGCCGCCACGTGGTAAACTCTCTACCGTACATTTTTGAAGATCCTAGGGACAGGGATTAGGGGTGGGGAAGTAACTGTTCTCCAGATGAGGACAAGGAAAGAATAGGTTCTCGGGGAATTTCCCCGGCAGTTCACCCGCCGGCCGACAGTTTAGCTGCCGGAACCCTCCGTATTTTTGCGTGCGTGCGTGCAGTTTTTGTTTTTGTATTTTTTTTTTCCTTCACAGACTCTGTATTTTTTCTCCTGCATGTAAGAAGGGACTGGGCCTCGAGGCGAGAATAGTAACAACCCAAACCAGCAGTTTCGATATCGGGACCGTCTAAGCATCGTCGAGAACTTCAATTACAGTCCAAGAATTTATCGTTATTCCTTAAACAGGCAGTAGCGGCGTTATCCCAGGAATTTTCTCCGTCAAATTTAACCGAGGTTACGCTCTTTTCGGCTCGAAACATTCCCTTGTGGAGTAAGATTTTTGATCTTCTGAAATTTCTGGGGTTCCATTGTTCAAAACCTCCTTGTTTTTAGAAGGAAAACGCCGAGATGATTTGAAGCCTAATTTGGCCATTTTTTCCGCCCCCAATTGGCGTTTCACTAGGGTTCTAGGCTTATAGGATTAAATGTCTGATAATACCTCCGGAATTCTGCGGTGCCCAGCAGTTTGTAGTTTCTAGGTTGTTCCGGACTCGCCAGTGCTTTTTAGTTTTGAAGATTGGTAAGGTGGGGAAATCTCATGAACAAGGTTAGGGTTTTGTGAGGCGCGAGGGTTTTTGTCTAATTCTAGGGTTCGAATTTTAACGCGGTATTAATACAGGGGTTTCTTCGGTGAAATTTGCTGTGGTTGGAGAAAGAATGTTATAAACCTTCTGTAATTTATGCTGGGAGGGTTTTTGATTCCTGAACCGGACCTTCTGGTGACAGTATAGAAGAATGTTTGTTATGGGGAGACCGGGCCATTCAGTTATTTGACAGAATTGGTGCGGTGCTGCAATTTCTTAATACCGTGTTCAATGTGGGCAAGACTTGTTGTTTCATGGTTGAAGATCTGGTGCACACATGAATTTATCCCACTGTGTCATATCATGTCTCCTTTCACTCAAAACTAATTGGGAGAAAGTTTAGGTCATATAGTATCTCTGATTGGAGCCTGGCAATAGGCATTTTGGGCGGGGATTCAGTTTGGACCTAAGATGTAATATCATACCTTAACTTGCTCAAAATGTATAACATGAAATGAAGAAATATGTCAAATGTATATTGAGGAAAGTATATAAGAGAATTATATGAATAATCTGGACTATATATCTACAGCAGTGGATGAACTAGCAGATTTTTTTGTTCGTTATTGTACAGTTGCTGGAGCTCCGGTGTAAATTTGATAAAATACAAAGAGATTTTTTGCCTAGTCTGTGGCTTCTATAAGCAGATTTTTTTTTTTTTTTTGTGGTTTTTGGGAGTATGTAACTTGTGAAAATTTCAAAATTATACTACAATCAACTGTAAGAGTTGAATTCCTATAAAGGGTTGAGGAAAATGAGTCACTCATAGTTTGGCGGTTGTTGATATTACTCATATGCTGGAGAACAGCTTTAGGCGATTGGTTTGACAGCAGTTGATGTGCTAACTGAAGTATTTTACTCAATTACAGTTACAGGAAAAGTTAAATTCCCTGTCCTTCGTCCAAGCATGCAAGGACATGGGGAGGTCGGTTTTGTAGGAGGGGAGGCAGCATCGTAGGAGTCCAGCTATTTTTGGTTGTTGCAGTAGGTTTTCAGTCCAGCAATTGATCATGTTCTATAGCAGTTATGGATAAAAGTGAGCCTGCTTTGGTTCCACAATGGCTGAAGGGAGCTAGTGGAAGCGGAAGCGGTTCGACAACTCCTCATTCCTCGTCGTCATTGCAGTCAGGTTTGTTGGACTCTTCAGCCTTTATCTGTTGCACACTTGAATTAACTTTGAATCTTGATTTTGAACTTTTCGGTGCTGTCTATTCGATCGTGTGTAGATGATTCTGGTGTTCCATTTTCAGGTAGAAGAGCAAGTCACAATGATTATGATTCCTCTCGGTATTTCACATTGACAGATAGAACTCCCATCTCATCTTCTCGGAGAGGTCCCAGTACCAGTGGAGGCATAAGTGATCGTTCAAACCATGACAGGGCTTATGCTAGTTTTAGTCGCAGTTCCTCATTCCGTGGTTATGATGCACCTGAACGTGATAGGGATTGGGAACGTGATATTGATTTACGAGACAGGGAAAAATTATTTGGAAGAGATTATAGAGAGAAAGACCATGATAGATTTGATAACCATCAATGGTCCAGTTCACCTCTTGCTAGTAAATATGAGAATGATGCAATGCTTAAACGCTCCCAGTCTATGACCTTGAACCGAAAGATGGAGAACGGGTCAAAGAAACCTGGAAATGAATTGGGGAGTATAACTTCCCCGCTTGTCTTGGGCAATATGGTTAATAGCATGCAGAAAGCTGCTTTTGAAAGAAATTTCCCATCTCTTGGGTCTGAAGATAGACATGGGGGTAACCAATCAAATTTGACATTGAATCCAAGTGCAAACTCAATTTGGCATGGTCAGGGAATTGTTGGAGCGGCTGATGTGGGCAGAGCCTCTTCACCTGGCCTTACTGTTTCGGCAGGTTCAAGTCAGGGAATAGTAGTAAGTGGGTTATCTGTTTTCGGAGCTGATGGGTGGAGCTCTGCACTTGCAGATGTTCCTATTCTAAATGGAGGTAGCAATGGCCTGCTTACATCTGCTCAACAAGTGTCATCAGGAACTTCTGTTTCGCCTGTTAGCCCTGGCCCAACATCTGCAAGTGGACTTAATATGGCTGAGGCATTAGTGCAGAATCCTCCCAGAGTTCGCACTCCTCCTCAGGTCGAGTAAATTTCATGCTGTTTAAGTTTATCAATTTTTCTTTGTAATCTGGATAATCACTGAAGACATTTGTGTTTCTTTGCTGCAGCTATTTCTTGAAACTCAAAGGCTAGAGGAATTGGCCCTGAAGCAATCGCGACAACTAATACCTGTGACCCCCCCTATGCCAAAAACAACGGTACAATTTAGCTTCCGTATGGGGAATTGTTTTTGTTTTCAGTATTTCACAATAGTTTGTAGGTATTCATAATCTTTCCTGTCTATCCAGGGTCATTGTTAAGTGCACAACATGGGAAGAACAATATCTATGCCCTGCTATATCTAGCTTAATTGGGTGCAGTCTCACATGTGGAATCCGAATCTTATATGTACATTCTTTTATTTTTATTTACACTTCCCCTTCGTAGAGATGTAAACCAATGGCTTGTTCCAGTTGTTGTGATTATCTCAATCTCGTGGATAAAATTCTTAAAGGGATCTTGTTTTTGTTTACTTTTAGTAGCATAGAATAGTAGCTGAAAAATTATACCCAGCAAGATTCCTGGCAGAAATACGAATGTAAACTGATGACATAATGGGGAAGTGTTAGCTGTATAGTATCTATATTATTTCATTTTATCCGTATATTTCTGGTAGATTTAGGGAAAAATAGAGAAAACAGTAATATCTTTTTAATTCTGTTTACTAATATAAATGTAGATCAGCACATTAAAACAAGGGCATATGCAAATTTGAACATAGACAGTAAGATCTAAATATAAAGAAATAAATTCTGAACATAAACCAAAGATTTCTGAGTGCAGAAAAATTAAACCTTAACTTACCTCTAGATAATGAAGAATGTACCTGTCACACATGTGGATGTTGTCCTCTTTAATATGCTCTGAAAATCAGCTTAAAGTTCATGGATCAAAACTCTAGGGTTTTGATCTCTATCATGAAGATTGGTAGACAGTTTTGCCAAGGAGAGGACCACAAGCAAAGCTGGTGTAAACACTTAACTACTGTCCAAAACTGAGACTGTAAAACCCTACAGAAATCACAACCTTCAAGCTAGAGAAGGTACCAGTAACTGGGACATCAAGTAGAAAAACCCTTCAATAGGAAGGCACCAGCAAACAGGGACAGCAGGGAAGATAAACACCCAAAATAAACAGACCAAAACTGGACTATAATACAAGCCCTTCAAACCAAGAAGGTACCAACCAATAGGACAGCAAGAGTGAAACCCTACAGGCAGCAAAAACACCAGCAAGAGGAACAGCAAGAGTGAAAAACACCCACAGATGGTGACAGTAAGGAGGAGGTCACAGTGCCCTTAGCAACATACAGTAGCAGCAGAAATAAGGGTAATAGGGGCCACCGCACCCTTACAATACACAGCAGCAACACACGGTGGGAGCAAAAAGGGGGCCGCGGCACCCACAGCAGCAAGGAGGTCCGTGGCTCCTCAAAACAGTCAAGAGACAGTCCCATGGCTCTTTAGGAAAGCAAGGGAGGTGTCCAAGGTGAAGTTCACGGCAGCCACAGCAAACAAGATTATCAAGGAGAGGTCTGGCACCTTTAAATTAGCAGGCCAAACAGATTGAAGCTCCCAGCCAACAAATGTCCAAACAAATATCTCAGATCTGAAAGAGAGAATCCACTAGAGGAGCTGCACCATCACCAAAGAAAGACAACCTGAAGTAGCCACAGCAACAATAAGGATAGAGGAATGAAGAGAGTGTGTGTGTGTAATAAAATGAGAGGGGGAGGGTTCCTTATATAGTTTATGAAGAAGGGTTAGGGCTAAAATAAAACAATTAAATAATGACAATTTAATTAATATAAATATTAATTAAATGTCAAATAAGTCAAAGTGACTTATAAAAACCCAACACCACATCAAACAAGAAGGAAAACAAAAACAAGCAAGGGGGAACTTTAAGACAGTCAAGGGGGTCCTCAATGGCAAAACATGTCCACATAAGTCTCACAATGACTTGTAAACTTTTATCATCACTGCATAAGAGGTACATCAACAATGTGGTCATGTCCATCTTCTTAGCGACTCCTAGGTCTCATGGACCATCTCGGGAGAGAGGAAGAGGATCACACATCATCACATCTTGGTATTTAACCAAGATCTACCTTGGTATTAATTAAATGTCAAATAAGTCAAAGTGACTTATAAAAACCCAACACCACATCAAACAAGAAGGAAAACAAAAACAAACAAGGGGGAACTTTAAGACAAAATCAAGGGGGGTCCTCAATGGAAAAACATGTCCACATAAGTCTCATAATGACTTATAAACTTTTATCATCATTACATAAGAGGGTACATCAACAATTTGGTCATGTCCATCTTCGTAGCCACTCCTAGGTCTCATGGACCATCTCGAGAGAGAGGAAGAGGATCACACATCATCACATCTTGGTACTTAACCAAGATCTACCTTGGTATTAATTAAATGTCAAATAAGTCAAAGTGACTTATAAAGATCCAACACCACATCAAACAAGAAGGAAAACAAAAACAAGCAAGGGGGAACTTTAAGACAAAGCCAAGGGGTCCTCAATGGCAAAACATGTTCACATAAGTCTCATAATGACTTATAAACTTTTATCATCATTGCATAAGAGGGTACATCAACAATGTGGTCACGTCCATCTTCTTAGCCACTCCTAGGTCTCATGGACCATCTCGGGAGAGAGGAAGAGGATCACACATCATCACATCTTGGTACTTAACCAAAATCTACCTTGGTATTAATTAAATGTCAATTAAGTCAAAGTGACTTATAAAAACCCAACACCACATCAAACAAGAAGTAAAACAAAAACAAGCAAGGGGGAACTTTAAGACAAAGTCAAGGGGGTCCTCAATGGCAAAACATGTCCACATAAGTCTCATAATGACTTATAAACTTTTATCATCATTACATAAGAGGGTACATCAACAATGTGGTCATGTCCATCTTCTTAGCCACTCCTAGGTCTCATGGACCATCTCGGGAGAGAGGAAGAGGATCACACATCATCACATCTTGGTACTTAACCAAGATCTACCTTGGTGTTAATTAAATGTCAAATAAGTCAAAGTGACTCATAAAAACCCAACACCACATCAAATAAGAAGGAAAACAAAAACAAGCAAGGGGGAACTTCAAGACAAAGTCAAGGGGGTCCTCAATTGCAAAACATGTCCACATAAGTCTCATAATGACTTATAAACTTTTATCATCACTGCATAAGAGGGTACATCAACAATGTTGTCATGTCCATCTTCTTAGTCACTCCTAGGTCTCATGGACCATCTCCGGAGAGAGGAAGAGGATTACACATCATCACATCTTGACACTTAACCAATATCTACTTGGTCCAAGACCAGGTTGCCTCAGAACACATCTGGGGCTCTAAAACACATCTAGGGTCTTATCCACCAAGGTACAAGACCAAGGATTAACCCATGCCTTAAGCAAGGGTTCCTTGGAACATATCCAGGGGACCTAGAACACATCTAGGGACTTACATCAACGACCAAGGAACACATCCAAGGATCAATCCAAGGATCGGGCAAAGATTCCGTGGAACACATTTTGGGGCCTTAAAACACATCTAGGGACTTACTGCTTGGTCCTAGACCAAAACCCCAATCATATACTAGGGGCCCTCACTAGGGTTTTTTGCCATGGCTCTCATTGCTTGGTCCCAAACCAAGAAACCCCAGGAGTGCACTGGGGGCCCTAGTCCTCAGCTACAGTCTTATGCCATCCTCCCGGAGAATGGCTCTTGCAGCTGCACTAATTTCAACAACTTCATATACAAAGACTGCTCTTGTCCTGGCCAATGCAGCTAACAACCGGCACTCCCAGGATTGGACTGTCCAATCCGATTTCATAGGACAGAATCTCATAATAGTCATAGTCTCTTTGTAGTACATTGCATTTAAAGTATTAGCTCGTCCACACACTGTTACTGTTCTAAAGCCCAGATAGTATAGTGTGGTTGTTTCTTGAAGCATTTTGGAGCGAAGTCATTGGGAAATCTGTTCAAGACATCTTGGGTTACTTCCACAGTTTTCTGTTTTTCCAAACATCTTTCAAATCATTCCCAAATTTTTCTTATGTGTGAATAATCAATAGGGAGTGCAGAGGGGACACCTGCCCCTGGTTAGAACTTAGAACAACTCTATGGTTGTACCTGATGCCTGTCCCCCATATTTACTTTTTGTTTGTGTTTGTTCTGTTGTATTTAATTTTAAGCTCTCTGTTTCTCTAAGTATCTCAAGCTTGAAGATTAAACTCTTAAATAAAGGGATCCTGTGTTTGGTTACTTTTAGTAGCATAGAATAGGGTTCCTAGCAGAGAAACAAATTTGTCCTATATTGAATTTGAATTCTAAGCTTGTCTACAAATCAACAGTGGACACTGTTTTACAGACCAGACAATGCAGTGTGGTTGTTCAATGTTTCTTGAAGCATTTTGGAGCTAAGCCAACTTGTTCTAGACATCCTGGGTTGCATTAGAATCAAAGCTTCCTGTTTTTCTGAACTTCTTTCAAATCATTCACAACTTGTCCTTCTGTGTGAATGAACAATAGGGAGTACAAAGGGGACAGCCACCCCTGGCCAGAACATCTTCCACTCAGAAATGCAAATGTAAGCTGATGACACAATGGGTGAAATGTAAGTTGTATAGTATCTATATTATTTAATTATACCCATACCTACTTCATGTCCCAGTTTTCACAGGACAGAATTCCTTAATGATCACTGCTCTTTTGTACCACATTGCATTTGAATTATTAGTTTGTCTATAACTCAACACTGTTCTGATTCAGTCCAGAGATTGTCTTCTACAGATTTCAAAAAGAGATTGAGGCTAAGTTACCAGGATTCAGATCAGGATACGGATCCGCCAGTTTTTTGAAAAGCCAGGATCCGGATACGGTGGAGAAACGTCAAGTACAAATAATATAAATATATATTTTTATCATTTTTAAAAATAAAAATTATAAATTTTATAATATATAACTTACATATGTATTATATAATATTTATATAATCTAATTAATATATTATATTAATAAAATTAGATTAGTATATTAACATTGATCTATTAATTAATAGATTAATTTTCATGATGAAATTAATAATTAATATCAAATATATTTATAATATATTAATTAATTAATTAATATGTAATGAGGAATTTGTATTAGATTAATAAGCTTAAACTTATAGATGCCAGAAATATTAATAGATTACTTTTAGTCATAATGACATTAATAATTAATATGTAATAGATTTATTTAATGTGGAATAAGTAATAGATTAATAAACTTAAATTTTATAAAACCCTGGCATGGTCGGTTTGGAATCGACAGTTTGTCTGGCACTTTGATAAAATGAATGAAAAAAACCCCGCCCGTCCTAGGAGTTGGCGGGTTGGAGAGAATACCCCCGCTCGCGCCATGAGCCGGCGGGGTGGAGAAAATACCCCTGCGCGCTACTAATTTTGATTACATACCCAATCAACATTTCAAATTCGTTAATTATTCCGACTAATTTTGATTGTACACCCCATTGACATTTCAAATTCGTGCATTATTCCGAGTAACAGTGCCATAGAGTGGATCCTAGGTGGATCCAGATCCGAATCCATATCCGATTTGGGGATCCACAGATCCAGCACCCGGACCCAATGATCCAGTAACATAGGATTTAGGTCAGAGATACCAAACTTGTTACATTTACATAACCAAAAATTTTTGCCCCAAAAACACTCACTATGGCCTTACCTGTACAGCATATGATATGGTCCAAAGTGTTGAAATAATGTAACTGCAAAGAGTATTCTTATTATTATTGATATTCTATTTATAGGATCAATCCCCATTGTGGATTGATCATGTCGGATATTGTAATAGGACCAAATCCCCTTTTGCGGATTGGTCAACAAACAATTATAATAGGCAGAATAAGAAGTTGGCCCCATCAGTTAATAAGAGGACCCAAAAATATAATAAAGGTGGGTTTACCCACCTGGATTGAGAAGTCGACTCTGCCAGTGAAGAGACACTTCACACGTGCCAGAACTTGTATAAATAAAGGAGGCTAGCGCCTCATTTGATCACAACTCACTTGCTCAGTTTGAGAGACAAGTTCTGATCTGTTATCGGCAAAGGAGAGAGAGAGTGGCTCATATCTTGGGAGAGGACTTTCTCTTTTAGCATAAGATCTCTTGGCATTATATTGGCTATTTATATTAAGGAAGTTTTGCTGGGTTTTCTTCCCCTAGAGGGTTTCTTAGGATAAATGTTGTGTCTCTTGTGGATGTGTATTTCTCAGCGATCTTGTTCTTATGTTTCTATTATCTATTGAATTGCAAAGAACTATAATAATGGCATAAACATTAACATGGTATCAGAGCCAACCTGAAGGAAGCATATTTCACAAGAGGAAAAACGTCACTGTTGCCATACCTGCAAATTAGGGTTTTTCAAAATTGAAGATTTTCAGCGCCAAAACCACTTAGAAAGTTGCGCCCTCCCCCAAGGATCATTTTGGCACCTTGAGCACACCTTTTCAGTGGTTGGATCTCCCGGAAAGTGAAACCCTAGTTTCACAAAAGTATTAGAAGTACCAGAAAACCAGTACCAGAAGTACTAGAAGTACCAGAAGCACCAGTCCAAAAATCCGCAGATCAGATTTGAAGGGGCAAAATTTGGATTTTCTCAGATCCAAACACACCAGGCAACTCGCCTCAGCCAAGTGCACCTCCTGGTAAGTTCAGTTTTTGATTTTGAGAACTTTCATTTTTCGGTCATTTTCCTAGCTCTAGGGAAAGATGTCTGCAAGCATTAAGCTTGTTGACAAGTTAGAAGGAGTGGAAAACTTCCGTGCCTGGAAGTATAGGATTGGCCTCATTCTTGAAGAGAATGATCTAGCAAGATTCGTCAAAGATGAATTACCGGAACCCGAAGATGCTGCAGAAAAGGCAAAGCATCAAAAGGACACAATAAGGGCCAAAAGAATCATTGCAGATTCAATCAAGGACCATCTGATCCCTTATGTGTCATCCAAGAAGACCCCGAAAGAAATGTTCGATACCTTGACCAGACTATATGAAGGAAAGAACATAAACTGGAAGATGAATCTTAGAATTCAATTAAAGAATACAAGGATGTAGAAAGGAGAAATGATTCAGGAATACTTCTCCAGAATCTCGGAATTCAAAGAACAACTACAAGCTATTGGAGATACCATAGATGAAGACGAACTCATAATGATGGCACTAAATGGTCTCACAAGACCTTGGGATGCTTTCATCCAGACGATATGTGCCAGAAAGGACAAGCTGAAGTTCGACAACCTATGGGAAGAATGCATCCAAGAAGAAACAAGAGTAGCGAATCGTGAAGCATTACTAGCTAGGGATGATGATCAAGCCCTAGCCACTCACACCAAAGGAGGAAGGAAGAAACCCTACCTCAAAAGGGAGACTCGTAGAGAGCCTCAACCATCAAACAAATTCAATAACAAAGAATCTCATCCAAAGAGATTTCAGAAGAAAGGACAA